>NTHP01000686.1:234473-267976 GCA_003416845.1 Oplegnathus fasciatus
TTTTTTTTATAAATTGTACCACAATGGTGGTCAACAAAGGCTGACAGAGGATGTCACTGGAAAAAATGTGTGCACATATGAATAACAGGATTTAAAAACAGTACTTATTCTGTACATATACAACTCTTTATCTCTGCTGTACACTGCTGGTACATAGTGTATGTTGAGTAAAAAATGACTTTAAATTTAACTGGGCACAAAAGCTACTGAGGGTTCGGTTACAAGTAACATTGCGGTCATTAGCTCAAGCTATTTAATAAACACTGGGCTCCATGCATTCACTGCCATTGTCGTACTTAGAATTTTCTCTTCGGTACAAACAAAATTCACAAGTGGTCAAGACCCATCACAGTCTTCCTCTCAGACTATGGGCAGGTGGAAAAACACTTTGGAATTCAAAATATGTTACAAAAATTGACTACAATAAAGCAAATCTATATTTTTTATGAGCAATTACAGTTCAGTACTTCAGGGTCGTTATGCAAGTCTGTCCAGATGAGCATCCTGTTGTAACACTTGACAGTGTAACATCACCTGCTTGATAATATTCTCTCAGCTACTTCCATGACTGCTGCCTCCCCTCGACTGCCTTCCAAACTAAGTAATGAACCACTTTGCTTTAACAAAGACATTTCTTGACATCTACATTATTGTCAAGCCATTCTCTCTTTATTTCTGTCACAGTACTGCTCTGCTCTGATGACACGTCTTTGACAGCTGTATTAATATGTGCACATTTTTTCACCTACCCCAAAAGCAAAAAGTTTTACTTTACTGACTTTTGACAGCAGGAGGCGCCATCTTTTTTAGTCTTATGCAGAAATTTGAGGGCATCATTTATTTTAACGATTAAATCGCACCTACTCATGAAGAGGTGGCATTCATCAAGTTGAAACGAGCAATTTACAACCAGGTTGTGCAAATTAGAGTTTGCTGAATCCCACTTGAACTTTCAAATCTCACGGGAAAAAAATAAGAGAATAAGAGATTTAGGATAAGAATATGAAAATGTTCTTGCATGTGCCCCTTTGTTCATCAAATGTTTATTGCACATGTAAAGAAAATAATTAAATGCCCTTAAAGCTTACCTTAAATTTAAACCATTTTTTGTACAAACAGAAAAAATACAAAAAGAATAATGCTCTTTTACTTGTAAATTTAAGAGGTATTAAAAGTCAAATGCCATTACACCTCATTACATGTAGGTAGCATATTTCATTTCATTGCCATTTATTTAAACACCTCAAAATACTTATGCAATCACACAATACTCACTGTAGCACTGCTCACAGACTCTGTTAAGGACAGTGAGAAACTCTGGTGTTATTGGGGGTAAAGGATCCAGCTGCACTTTCTTGAAATCTTCTGGACAGTCTTTCTTCAAGTGTCCATCACGCTTGCACAAGCTGCACACGACCATGTGTGACTAATGAAAGGAGTGTAATTTAGATGATGCACACAAGCTTATTTTCCACAATTTCTTGTCTAGTTTACCTTCCAGTCTCCTGCAATCCAATCATTACCACATTACTTTAAAATTATCATTTCACTTTGAAATTTGCTTCCTTACACATTAAGATTAAGAACCTTTGCATATTTTTAAATATTGTACGTAAAGTGAAAAGAAACATGAAGCTACACTTACTTTGCCTCTGGTGAAAGCTTGCTTGGTGAACTCATAGGACAGTTTCCTCTGTTTTTGGTTTTTATTTTCTGGGCTTTCATCTTTAATTGTATCCTCTAAAGGTGGAGGTGAGAGACTCACAGGTGCCAACTCCACCTCTTCCTCCTCTTCTTCCTCATCTTCCTCATCCATTGAACCAGGTGTGTCCAAATCTGGACCCTCCTCATCAGACAACAGCTCCTCCCCTGAGATCTCATCCACTGGGAAAATATCCTCATCCTCTGTGGTGAAGCTGTCCAAGTGGTGTCTGTTATGCGTGTCCACATCGATATCCACGTCCTCATCCTCCTCATCCTCAGAGAGACTGCTTTTGCCCAGGTCCACTTTTTCCTTCTCTCTTTCCTCATCGGAGTCACTGTATTCTTCAACTTCCTCCTCTTCCTCAATAATGCAATCAGAGTCTTCAGGGCCATTTTCTACAGCTTTAGGTTGATTTGCATGTTGTGACTGAACACTGAGCTGTCTGAAATCTGATACAATCTCTTCATTCAAAGCTTTCGCGTTTGCCCCTTTAACTGGTCCGCGCTGAGCCTCTGTCTTATGACTAGCAGCTGGCGTGTTGAGTGGCAGTGCAAAGTACTTGTATGTGGTTTTGAGGCAGTGGAGGATGTACTCGTACATTTGCTGGCTGTTCAATGTGCGGGCCACATTTCTCTTCACGGCAAATGGGTCTGAACACAGAAACAGACATTGGTTAGAGTTAAACCATTTAAGAGTAATCATTCTCTTTATGTGTTCAACAGAAATGTGATTACGTTCATCATTTGAAAAGCTAATAGACTAACAAATCTTTGGAGCTTTTCAGTACCACTGAACGGCAAGTCAACCTATCAACAAAATCCCAAAATACCACTGACAAAATCAACAGAATTAACATGTCCATTAATGGCTGGGATAAAATTAAACTTTGAATAAGGAATTGCAATTGTGGCATTTTATTTCATTGCTGCTCGTTTGTTTCAACCTGGGCATTAGCATACGTCCACAAGCCCTGGTAAACAACACTAGTCAAAACTAACCAAGAAACGAGTGACAATAGAATGTATTTTGCCTGTGATCCTTTTTCCAGTACCCAAAAGCAAAAAAATTCATACAACAAATGAGAAAGCTTCTGACCCTCCACAGCGATGCGTTTCTTTGGCCAGTCTTTTATCTCCCGGGAGAGGACAGCACTGGTCCGCACACTGATTACATTGTCAGCCAAGTTGAACTCCAGCGAGTAGAAACGAAGCATTTCAACCCAGAGAAGCCCAACTTCCACAGGCGGGTGAGGGCTCTGAAACACTAGCGGAACCTGCAAGTAAACACACCAGACAGCATACTTTCAGGTGCTTGTCAAGATAGTGGGAAAAAAGACCATACTATGCATGCGTTAGCTCCCGTACTAAACCACACACATACTTTACTACCAGTTTACAAAAGCATATGAGACTGTTTGCCAGATTTACCCATCACATTTTTCCCTTTTCCCTGATTAAATATCAACACGATCAATCTTTTCTTCAAGAACTATTTTCCGTTTTTTGGTTGCCTTCCAATGTATTTTGAGTGATGAAATATGAAGTTTATTAACTTTGACAAAAATAAACCTGGGCAGGATGTTCACTATGATACATCACCTATATTATTAGAAGCTTCCAAGTTTATTTGTTTACTGTGGTAAAAAGAAGATGAAAACGTCTATCTAAACCACATTCATTACAAAAACTACAAAAATCAACATATCAAACTGCCAGAAATAAGGGACCAACACACTGTTCTCAGACAAAAAACAACATAAGTGTCTTCATGATTACCTTTCCCTTTATGCAGGAGCCCTCTGCTGGCTGTGATGACTCTTTTGAGGAAGGGGTGTAAGCCCAGTGTAAATATCCATCCTCTACATGCGTGAGATTGAAGTCTGACAGCCTGCTGAGCGAAAACACCTTAATCTAAAGACAATCAGATGATTACATTAGTTTCAGTTGAAAACAAATACCAAGGATCAATACTAAAATAAATACTGTATATTTTATTTCAGGCTCGAGATGAAAGAAACACATACCTCTTGTTTCAGGTAGGTAGGCAAGAGGGACTCTTTGCGCTGCTGTAAGAAGTAGATAACCATGAGGGCGAAGACATACGGTGGCAGTCCACCCTCCTCTGCGCGGTCGATCACACAGATCTAAGCCAGAAGCAGGAACAACACGTTAAAAAACAATATGAGGTTTAAAAAAAAGAAAAAAAATGTAGTCACACTGAGGATATTTTACTAGCTGCCTGGCTAATGTGAGCAACAGATCAGGGCTCTACTGGAAACATACCTGGGCCCAGCGTCTGAGGCCTAAAACCAGTGGGAGGAGGAGATGCTCCCGACTGGACAGAGCAGACAGATAGGAAGTGGTTTGGAACGCGTTTTCATTCCCTGCACTCACTTTGCAGATCAGGCCACTGTTGAGAAAAATAAGTTTCAGTTTTCATTCGTGGTTTACTTGTCTTGTACATGTGATAATGTAACCCTGATATGAGCAACTGTATTTTTTCTTTCTTTACATGTAAGTTACATAATGTCTTGATTACCAATAACCTGAATATCTCAAAGATCATGACTTCAGAGTTTCTCGAAATCATAGGAGTTTGATTCAGAAATTTGACATGCAAGTAACCCAGTAACTGAGCAACTGCCGGAGACACCCACCTCTTTTTCTCTTTGCAGATGACCACAGGCACCCTGGCATGAAAATCAGCTTCCAGCTCAACGAAGAGAGCTGAGGACACAACAAGACGTTGTTATATTTAAAACTTCCATAACAGTCTAGCACATGACTGACTTTCCTATGGTGGAACAAAGGAAAAAACCTTGCAGTTAAATGAATAAGAGGTGACTCACGGCTCACAGAGAGACTCTCCTTGACCAACAACAAGACGTCTGGCTGATGCATCTGTGAATACATTCCAAAGCCTTCATACAACATAAGTACGATATAAAAAAGGACATATGAATGTGGTGTGTCCTACAAACACAACATCCACAAAGCAATCACCTTTAAAGCTTATAATATAAGATATGCAAAATAATTGTAATGGAAATATTTTGCCAACCATAATGTCAAAACTGTCCTCCAGTCATACTGGAGACACAATGTCTTATCATCCTGAACACCTTGTAACATTATGACTTGCATATCTGCATAGCTCTTTATGCTGTATCTTTTTTCCTGAGAGGTGTGGGCGTGTTTATGGAAAAGTGAGAAAACCCAATTAAAAAAACAGTATTCACACCATCAAACTCACACTGGGCTACTCACGTGAGGTGGATACTGAATGTCAATGTTGGCATCAGAATCCTTAAATCCAAACTTAGTGCAAGATGATCCATATAGCCTGAGCC
The DNA here is from genome assembly GCA_003416845.1 of Oplegnathus fasciatus. Classification (NCBI taxonomy): domain Eukaryota; kingdom Metazoa; phylum Chordata; class Actinopteri; order Centrarchiformes; family Oplegnathidae; genus Oplegnathus; species Oplegnathus fasciatus. The sequence continues at coordinate 239,528 of NTHP01000686.1, forward strand.
TGATCTCTATAGATGAGAGAAAGAGAGAGGGAATAATGTTATTGACATTAAAAGATAACTCACAGAATAATGAACTGATGCAAAGCATAAGAGACAACAGCCTGTCTGCTACAAAGCAATATCACCATCAGGATGAATCTAGGTCACGTCTCTTTCACCAAACGAGTATTTCGTCCTTGGGTGACTTACCAGGCAGGACGGACAGAAGGAGGTCTTGCATCATGGAGACAACTAATTGTCTCCTCTCAACATCCTGGTCATTCATCCCATGTTCCCGGACAACAGCTTCTAGCGCAGCACTGACTGCACTGATCTGCTCTGGACCAGGAGGCAGAATCTCGGTCAGCATCACCTGCTCTTGCCTCTCCTATAAACACAAACACACACAAAAGCAAAAAGGGATTCATCACAGTTTTTAATGCATTAAGACTATTACTGCACATTAACAGTATACTAGCATCATCTGTCTACAAATGTTTACTGGAATTATATAAATGGTAATTTGCGTAATAAGATAATTTCTCACCCTGGCCCTCTTCTTGTGCCGTTTGTCTCGGATATGCCTGTAAGCATCAGACACAGATTCCAGGAGAATATCGCACAGAGCGCAGGTGTAAAGTGCACCAGGGTTGCTGTGGGGCCTCTGAAGGAGGAAAGTACAGACATCAGACAATACTGTTATGGATGTTCTTAATTCAGCGGTGCCTCATAAACATATCAAATATTGCATCACTGAAACAATTCTATTTAGAGAAAGAATGCCTTATCAGGTTTAACCGCTATAAAAAGTCTTATTAAAGCAAATTAGAGCTTATTGATTCATCTGCAGATTATTTTCTCAATTAATCTATTAATCATTTGGTCTCTAAAAAGGTGAAAAATGCCCAAAACAATGTCCTAGAGTTTGAAATGTCTTGTTTTGTCTGACTAACAGTCGAACAACCAAAAATATTGAATTTACTATAGTGTAAGACCAAGAAAAGCAGCAAATTGTCACATTTGAGAACCAGGAACCAGCATTTTATTTGGCATTTTTGCTTGAAAAATGACCGAAACAAATAATCAATTATCAAAATATTTGCCAACTAAAATTCTTTCAATAGACTAATCGATTGACTGACAAATGGTTGCAGCTCTACAGAAAACATACATATTTGGACTACCACACTGAGAGCCTGTACCTTCTTCAGGCAGTAGATCTCATCTCTGTTAAGCCGCCTCTCTGCCTGCCGTAGGCTGCGCAGCTCTGTGGCTGAGAGTGTGGACTCCTCAATGCCCCTGTTCTCTTCAGCAAAAGTTTTCTTCTTGTTTCTGTTTCTCCGTCTTTTCCCTTGGGAAAGAAGAAATGCGTGTGTCAAAAATATGTTGACTCTGTTTTCATGGAGATAGCGATTGTGTATGATGGATGATGGAGTACAGCCAGCTCTTACAGTCAGTCTCAATCTAGATTTTAATACACAATACATCACTGTCATCAGAATCAAAGTTGTAGGGGAGTAAGTAATCACAGTGCTCCCCACTTTTTTTAAGGTGTCCATTGAGACTGCCTTAGACTTTTTTTTTTTTTTTTCCAGGAGGGGATAATCCTATAAGGGTTCCACTCTTTCCCCAGAGATGGATTTCCAAATCCTCACCTGACTTATGAGCACTACCATCAGTGCCCTCTCTCCTTCCCTGCTCCCTGTCCTCATTTGGACCTTCCCCATGGGTACTTCTCCTCCAGTGTTGCTGCTGCGAGCGTTCTCTCCAGTTATCTTCTCGACTCCCACCACTGTTCTCAGGACCTGAGAACCACCGGAGGTCATCCTTCTGTGAGGGGCTGTGACCACCTCTGAATCCACCAGGGGAATAGCTCATGGGCCCCAGTCCTCCCTTCTTGGGACTGGCCCGGTAGGGCCCGCCCTGGTTCTTGCCCTGCTGACCTCCCTCTGATCTGAAGTTTTGTCCTCGACCCTGGTCCTGGATCCTCCAGCTTTCTGCCTTGTCTGCTGCCGCTGCTCCCCTCTCCCAGCCACCTTGCCTAGCCCGATAAGGCCTGCCCGAGTTTTCCATGGTTCACTTTAATAAAACTGCGGGATGAAATGATCAGTTAATATGGAAATAGTCCTAATGTAATCAAAATCATCTGCAGATGTCCTTTCTTTGGAGCAACAGCTTTCTATTTTAGTTGCCTTTGTATTCCTTTGTGCAGAAACTTTCATTGGCTGCAGCAGCTCTCAGCTCTCACAGCTTCTCATGTAATTCAGACCGGACAGTTGCAGAACTTTGCAGCTGAATAAAAGACAGCCACACTTTGAACTCATTGCCTGCTTAAGTTGAGCCATCAGATAGCAGTGTCACTTCATTCTCCTGTATCAAACTTGTCTGACTCCTGCAAACTCCAGTTAACCGTTAACCGACTTTTATTGGCTGCGAACGTTGACAGTTGTAAACTGTAAATCTGACCCCCGTGAAAAAACTAACGTTAACATTGGTGCTTCTCATGTTATCGCACCAATCACTAACATAACATCACCGTGAGGTTAATTACGGCGACTGTGTACACACAAATCTAAGGTTAGCTAACGACTCAAGTCACCTGGCTAACTGTAACGTTACCCAACTAACCTAGCTTAGCTGACTTCAGAAGCTTGTTATGGCATGGTGTTAGCGTAAGCTAGCTTACTAGCCTCTGCAGTCTGATTTGCCTTTTAACGTTACTTCTTCCTCTTCCTCGAGCTAACGGCGTCTAACTTTACCACGCATGTAGCTAACACACCGTCAACAAATAAGTGCTAGTCGCCACATTGAACGTTAGCTAACTTGTCACGTAACCTACAGCCCAGCTAACGTTACTGTTAGCTAACGTTACTGCTATTTAGCTTGCTAGCTAGGACATCTAACAGCTAGCTACCCAGCTAGCAACAGCTAGCGTAACTGTTTATTTTAGAGTTTTTGTTAAGCTGTTCAACCTGCAGCTGCAGTAAAGGCAGCCATCAGTAAAATGTCAGCGAAAATTATCAATAAATAATAATTAAAGTCATTAAAATACCTTTTGTACGTGTACAGAGGGCATACTTGAAGCCTTGTTCAGGTCTGACTTGGCATGATCGCTTGTCTTGCACTGGAGTTTGAAAGGTGACGTACAGGCTGTCTGTTTGTAGTCGTCAGCGTTAAAGTTCCGCCCACCGCAAAACAACAGGACAGCTCCCATTAATTTGTAATATTAGACAAAATCCCCCATATAATATAAAATATTATATTATCATGAACTGCATCTAAGCAGCAATTTGAAACAAAGTCAGTTGAGAAAACTTCTGAAACTAAAATTGGAGCTATCTTATGGATAAACAACAATGACATAACCTCAGTCTCCACCCTCCACTTGTGTTTTTTCATGTGTTACTGAGACACTCCTTAATTTTGCATAATAACAATACTAACACATTTTCGTATAAAAACAATTATATGGCCTAAGAAATAAGCAATCCATTTTAATGCATCTCATGTGGAACACCATTTCAAACATTTGTCACATGTGCAACTACAACACCATTTCACATGTGTAAAATCCACGTGTAGGCTCGTGTGGTTTTCAGTTATTTCATGTGAAATGAAAGCAGTGGTGGAGGAAGCACTCAGATCTTTTACTCAAGTAAAAGAATCAATACCACAGTGTAGAAATACTGCTACAAGTGAAAGTACTGCATTCAAAATCTTACTTAAGTAAGAGTTTATACTTTGATGAAAGTACAAAAGTATTAGCATCAAAATATATTTGAAGTACCAAAAGTGCTCATAATGCAGAATGACCCATTTCAAAATAATATATGTTACAGGCCTTTTACTGGATTATAATTAGTGAAGCATTAATGTGTACATCACTTTAATGTAGCAGCTGGTAAAAGTGGAGCTTAATCCACAGTAATATATAATAATTTAGGCTATTAGTCGATTAATATTTTGTATTATTATGTAGTGGAGTTGAAGTATAAATGTCAATACTCAAGTAGGCTAACGTACGAGTAGCCTACCTCAAATTTGTACTTAAGTAAAGTATATAAATGTACCAGTGAAACATTAGGCCACATTTCACATGTGAAAACATTATTTTTACATTCTTCCTGTGAGGATTTATTTATTTATTTAGTCCCATGAAATCGGCCTACAGACAGCAACAGGTCTAACATATGGTTCAAGGTTTAGGATAATTAATTCCTACATGGGACAAGTGATTGTTTGGCCTCGGTTGCCCGGGCGACTGGAGAAAGGTGCGACGCAGGAGCGCGGAAGACCCCGGGAAAACTGACGTCACCAGACGGAACTCCCCTCACCACAGCCAACATCCAGGCGAGTGCTTCTGTGTGCGACCCGGCCTCAGTAATACAGTAATACCGATGTGCTCCAGGCTCCAGTGACAGATACCGGAGATGGTGTCATTTGTGAACGGTGAATGCGGCTCCGAGACGGTTTACAAACGGAGGCGGACAACCGGCGCGTCTCCTCCAACAGAAGCGCTCACACCGGTCCAGCAGCGGCAGACCGCCCGGCACAGAAAGCAGACACTCATGTCCAAGTTGAGTGACTCCGGTTTCGAGGAAGACTTTGGATCCTCCCCGATTTCATCCCCAGCTCGGGTAGATGTGTCCCCGCTCCGTTCAGGCGAGCCTCCTGCGAGACACCTGTCCAGCTGGTACCTCCAGTACGGTGACATCGGTTACAAGATCCAGAGGGACAAAGAGGCGCAGTTTCACCCCTGCAAAAGCTTGGCAAGCCAGCCACAGGTAGGCTATGAGACACTTTAAATGTAGCTAGTTACTGAATGCAAACCACAGAATATAGAAATATGAAAATATGTGCAACTCTTTTGAATTTTATATAAATTAGGCTGATGGTCAGCCAATTTATTTTACTTGTCTACCAACAATTTTGCCTACCTTCCACATGTTACAAGAGAACAACATCTGCAATCCAAAAATATTATTTTGTCATCTAACAAAATGGTTCATTTGTACCTCTGACTTAATTGGTAGCACTTATGTCTTTTGGTGTTTTAAGGCACAGCCAATATTTCATAATAGTTAAATTATCCAATACATTGGATAGTTTCATAATTTATTGTGGCACCAATTATTCCAGGGGCGTAATTTACAGGGGACACAGGGGACATGTCTCCTGCACTTTTTCAGAAGGCGGTATTGGAACCCTCCACTTTTTGCAGTCCGAAAACATTATATTAAAAAAAAAACAGGAGAAACATACCATCATATATTACCTTAAAGTAAAAGTAACTTTCTTTTTAAAAGGTAACTGTGTGAAATTTCTGCCTTTGACAACTTTGTATTTAAAAGCCTCTAGGCTCTAGTTTTATAATAAAAACATATTTTTTGATATTCATATTGCTTTGAGGTGTAGAGTAGATCTCAGGGCACTATTAGTGCAAATTTGAACTAAAACCAAGCAATAGGTGAAAAATTACATGAGATTAAGTAGGTACCAAAGAAACTTGAGTTGTGGCTGAATGCATGAATACTCTGGGATCAATGACATGAAAAAACCCTGCTATAGAGATGCAGTAGCAGGCTACAGAAAAGAGGACAGAAGCATGCCATCTTTAAGTAACTGTCACTAAAATCCTCCTTTTTTCTTCTATTGTGTTACATTCAATCTGCTGCCTATTCTAATGGATTCTGTGTTTTGCTTGCAGTTGACTGCAGAGGCACGATGTAAGCTCGTCAGCTGGCTCATCCCTGTACACAGACATTTCCGTCTGTCCTTTGAGTGCTGCTGCCTGGCGGTGAACATCATGGACAGGTTCCTGGCATCCACGCCGGTGGCTGCTGACTGCTTCCAGCTACTGGGTGTCACTGCACTTCTCCTAGCCAGTAAACAGGTATGTCTTTAAATATGAGGAAACTGTTTGAGGAACAAGTGGATTTCATGCGATATAACTCACTCCCTCTCTCTTTGCCACCCAGGTGGAGGTGTGCTCACCGCGGATCAGCCATCTCTTGTCGTTCTGCTGTGACGCCTTCACCAAGGAGCAGCTCTGCAACCTGGAGTGTCTCATCCTCCTCCGTCTCAACTTCCGCCTCGCTGCACCCACCCTGGCCTTTTTCCTGGACTATTACACCAACAGCATTGAGGCCGCCCAGCATGTGTCTGAGAACACGGGTGGTGACAGCTTTGCAAGAATGAATCCAGACACAAAAAAACCCAGACAGTGTAGCAACCTCGCACGAAAGGTGTGCGAGTTGAGTCTAGCAGACTATGCTTTCAATAAATACCCACCTTCTCTGACTGCTAGCTGTGCACTGAGGCTTGCCAGCGAGTTGCTAAAAACTGAACTGGGGCTTGTTGAGCATGCAACCATTCAGTCACATGAAGGCCAGTGGGGCAGTTTTGTGGATGAACTTTGTACCCAACCAGCTTCCGCCCAACCATCTGAGACCCCTGGGCTTCCTGAGGGCATCTCTCTGGCAGTGAAGGGCCACTTCGTGTCTGTGAGTCAGGGAAGCTACAACCACAATCTGGTCCAGGAATGCAAAGACAACCTGAAGCTGTTGGTGTCATTAAACCAGGACACAATGGAAATGATGTCTGCCATGTGACTACACGTGTGCCACCATTCAGATGTCAGCAAAATGCCAAATTCCCCTTCACGTTGGGGGTTATATTCTTATGGTTATTTTAAGTTGATGTTCAGAAGTAAAGGCAGGTGTTTATGCAGATCTAACCTCATGTATACCTCACAGACAATCTGTTGATTGCAGCCACTGAATGTTTTACAACTTAGCATAGTCGTTTTATATTTATTCATAGTAGATTATTGTTTATCAAGTAAGTATATTTATATATTCTGTTTATTTCAATTTAGTCTAAATCAAAGTTATTATTGAGTGTATATGCACTGACTTGCTGCAGGTTTATGAGTTATGTTACTGTTGCGACCTCTTTAATGAAGGACCTGGAAAAATGTGCTGTAATTAATTGACTTCTTTTTATCATGAAACAAATTATCAGTAAATGAATTTGTGTTGATCTCTGAATGACTAATAAAAGCCATAATTCAAACTCAGCTAATGTTTTCTGGGAAACCAAATGGCCTTTCATTTGAAATAAGTGTCCAGATGTCATGGAGACGGTGTGACATGAACAATTTAATACAGTTAAATGTTGTTTGTGTTGGCAACATTATCTGCATTGGATGGGCATTCTATATTGCAGTGTTTGGACTTTTTTTTACTAAACTCACTGTGGCATAAATGACTACTCTGTTGGATTGCTGAAAAGTAGACTACAAGAGCCAATCCTTTCAGACTGACATAAATCTAAATGTGAGGTTGTGTGCCGTCTCTAGGGAGAATAGCAGACATAAATATGTTTTTTTAGAATCAGAATCAGCTTTATTGGCCAAGTATGTGAACACATACAAGGAATTTTACTTATTTGTTCACTGCTCTCAATCTACTTGCACAGGAATATACATAAAAGCTAAGAACAAGGACGACAAAGCTGAACAAATAAAGGTGAAGAATAGACAGGACTATTATGTACATAACTATGTGAAAAAATAAGTGTACACATAAATATATATATATATATATATGTGTGTGTGTGTGTGTGTGTGTGTGTGTGTGTGTGTGTGTGTGTGTGTGTATTAAAAGCACCAATGACAAACAGCATAAATAAAATGTGTTCTCAAAAGTGTTTCTGTAAGTTGTAAACAATACAAAAAGTGCAAAACAATAAATACTGAATGGACATACATGGAGTGGATGTATGCATGTATGTCTATTTACAGTATATACAGTGTGCAGGATTTATATTGACAGTGACAGTTCATGATGATATGCACATGCTAAAAAACAGTGCATTTTAAACTGTCAAAATATAATCTATAACGGAAGTAAGTGGATGTGTTTCAGGGTTATTGACACTGTATGGCTGATGTAAGTGTTCATCAGAGTGATGGCCTGTGGGAAGAAAATGTTCTAGTGTCTCATAAGTGATTTTGCGGCTTATAGGTTATTGTAGCTGCCTGGAGGTCAGTTTACCCGCATCTTTACTTACCGTTGCATCACTATGTGAAGCTGAACTGTACCAACACAGCCCGGTCAATTGAGGGGCTTTCTCTGATAATCCATTACGCGTGGCATCTCGACCTGCTGACACAGTGTCGACCACACAGGTGCATTCAGCGTCAAGGGCCAACTCGGCTTACTCGTGTTTGTTTACTAATGGAGGCATTTGTCACCAGTGTTTACTGAGCTGTCTGCTGTAATTGCCCTTTTCCTTTTCCACTTCGCTTCAAATGTGGCAACAGGCCTTGGCCTAATTTAGGTAGATATTTTACGCACACTTGGATAGAAATTACGCACTGAATGATGTAACCGTACGAAACAAAGCATTATTGATAATATTATAGAATTAGACAAACTGTCTCAAATGTGCCAACGGGCTGGTCTGCCTGATGAAGACAAAAGCTAAGTTTTATAAAACAGACGTGGTTGGAAAAAGCCATGCCAGGCTCTACATGCGCCTCTAGCAGTGCGCAGGGAATATTTGGCCGCAGGCAGAGGGAGGGCAGGTCTGATGCAAAGAGCACCTGCTGTAATGGCGCCGTTATGCGCGGTACCACTTTACACTTCAGACCAGAAAACCGTTAGTCTGCACCAATTTAATCTCCGAGGACGCTGTCACTCCCTGGAGACCAAATAAGTGCATTTGATTGGGCCAAAACTGCGAGGCCGCGGCATAGAGAGACACAAACCGGGAGAATTTCGTCTATATCAGCTCCAAATCAAACCCTGATACTTCAGCCCTGCAGCCAGAGCTGAGCTGATGAAGATGCAAAGAGACAGAAATGTGTTTGATGCTATCTGCCCCAACCAAATGGGCCAACAGGGAAGGCGAGCTGCAGTAAACAAAAAGGTATGGAGTTTATCTTTACAATATTGCACACAATATAACTCTGTATGATGGTGTTAACAGACTCTCTACCCGCAGGATAAAGTGCTGGTGCCAAGAAGCAGCAGTCCAGTTACTGTGTACGTGGAGCTCCCCTGCATCATTGAACAAGGTATGTGCTTCTCTTCATGCACTACCTTAATGCGTGTAAGTATAAAGACAGCATGTGTGAATAAATACATTTCGAGGATTGAATCATGCACACACCTTTTTTGTGTGTTACAGCTTTTTCAACAATTGCATGGGATGATTTGGAAGACTGCGCGTCTGTGGTGAGAAGGGAGAGCGACTCCCTCGGCTCTCAGGTCAGTATACCAGAAAGAAATGTCTTATTTTTACAAAGACATCTCATGTTTCACGTGACACCTGATTTTTTTTTCACGTAAATCCACGCATTTCCAACTACTCCCATCCGCCAGAGAGAGACAATATGGTGGCACAGCTTCATCACTCCCAGGCTGTTAATGTTTGACACGATGTGCTGGAATTCTGCACGAATGAGATTGCTGTTTACTCATGACACGCAGGCTACCGCTAATGGGCTGGACCTCACAAGTTCTGTCCAAAAGCTGCCCCTTTGGCACAGCTCACCGTGCGCCCAAAACACTTTTTACGCGCCGGCACACTCACTGAAATGACCACCAAGACGTGTTCTGCCATAAAGCCACATTACCTTGCTTGGTCGTGGTGGGATTTTCAGGTCTGAGGCTGTTATGATTTCTTTGTTGACTGAGCTTTTAACACATATATGTCTTTTAATCGTCAGTTTTACTCGCCCACAGGTGAATGAATCTGATGCAGATGACCAAGACTTTGGAGATTATGCGCTGGATTTCATGGCAGGTGAGTAAAGCAAAGCAAATCTTCTACTGTGGAGGTGCAACATTTACATCTAAGTATTGATAGTGTGTGCTATGTTGTTACTGCTACTATAATTATAATGATAATTTCTTCATTATCATCTTTTTAACACTGAGGGAATACCTCCAAACTAAGACACCTCGACTGAACCCCTGGTTTGTTTGTCTCCTCTGTCAGATTCTCCTGCCACACTGGAGAGCAGCCTGTCTCCAGCTGAACTGGTACCATTTCAGGGATGTGTCATACCTCCTCTCACCCCCCAGCCGTACTTCTCTTCAGAGGACAGTCTGGTTCACTTCTCCACAGAAGCAGGCAACACGTCTGAACAAGATGGAGCTCACTGGAAGGGCATCGCCCAGTGCCAAAGCAGGGTGTTGGGAGATTCCAAGGAAGTCAACAATCAGGTAAAAATTTATGAGATTTATGACCAATGATGACTGTGGTGCACATGGTAAGGCAATATTTATACGTGATTTGTGTTACCTTAATTATGTAATAGTAATATTTTTATTATGTTAGAGTTGTACAAGAAATCCCAAAGCCCTGCTACGGCCCTTTGGCAAATGAAAGGGATACTTGTGGTCATTCATGACTCAGTCATAGTCCTTCTGTTGTGCCAAGACTGTATATCTTCTTTATTCAACCTTGTTTGGTTTAAAATGGTGCATACTGGAGGGTTTGTGCAAACCAGGAAAACATGAAAATCTTATGGTTAAAATGACAAAAATAGTAAACATCATAAAAGTGGAGCTTGTGGTTGTCATGTTTCAGGTGTAATAGGGCCATGTTTGAAATAACTATGCCTATTCATACAGTATATAAACACAAAGATGTACATGAATTGGTCATACCAAGGTAAAGGACAGGACTCTCAGTCTGAGCATTGTGTCCTCTGTCAGCATGACTGAACATATTTGTCTCTGTGTGTCTGCAGCTCCACGAGACTCTACACAGAAAACAGGAGGAGATTAACTCCCTTCAGGAAAGAAACCTTCACCTCAGGCAGCTGGCCAGCCGAGCAAAGCACCTGGCCTCAGTGCTTGAAGTGAGTACAAATACGTACACACAGTTTCATCCTGGACACAATTTAACTGACGACGTCTAATCTTTATTTCTGTTGGTCTTGTTCTTCCGCCATTTTCTTTCAGAAACTGATGACAGTCAGAGACCCAAATGTAAGAGAACCAGTGATGTCTTGTGGTGATAAAACTTCACTGAGTCCCTGCAAACGTCAGCGACTGGATGAAGGATACGAAACAGAGTCCTCTGACTCAGTGGAGGACATGCTGAGGGACATCAGCACACGCTGCAATGCTGTCCTGCACAGCGCTGCTGCTGGGACAAGACTACAGCAGGAATCAGAGACTATACGCATGTACGGTGCATTCTCAGGCCTACAGACTTCTGTTTCCAAAGACAGCAGCGTGGCGACGGGTGGAGCAGAGGCTGAAGAGAGCGTCTCATCTTTCAGAACTTCTATCAGAGAACACTGCACCATAAAGACTCAGGTGTTTCCTCATGGACGTGCCTTCACCTCGAGGACTCAGCAAGGAGGATACCGCTTTCGCTGGGTTCCGAACCACAGCTGAAACCAGGATCCAAGATTGGACCCATCAGTGCTTCTCATTAGTGATTTGAAAGTGCCATACGTCTGTTCAAGACTGGAAGGAAGTGTGGGTGGGCAGTGACTGTTAATGCCTAACTAATAATCTATAGTGATATCTGTGAATGATTAAATGATGTCTTCCTCAGGTAGCTTGTAAGCTAATCAGTCAGAGGTGGTGCCTAACAAAGGAAATAATACTGCCCGAGCTTTTGTTTTCTTTGTGTTTCTGTTTACATGCCTCAAAATGTAATGATTCAGCCAAACAGTGGTGCAATGTTGTGTTTATTTTTACACCTCACAATATGTTTTGTCTTGGAAAATTGCAATGGTTTTACAAGTTTGGAAATAAAAGTTATGTTTTATAAAGCTGACTTGGAGAGATTTTTATTTTGGAAAAAGGTGATGTTTAAACAAATGGAAAGAAACTGTTTTCAACGTGAACTTTCCTTGTTTGAGCAGTGAAACAAATGTGACCCCGTGACCTCCTTTAAGAGGAAGGGACTTCCTTCCCTTTTGTCTCTGTCTGAGCGACCGTGTGGTCTCAGAAGGGGCCTTCGGTCATGATGCATTGCAGCCAACATCCTTGTTTATATCCTTCTTTTTGGAAATTTAAATTTTTTCTTCCAGATTGCATGATCATTTATTGGTCTTCTTAACCATGCTGGTAAAACTTTGGCTATATAAACAAAATTCCCCAAAACCTTTTCAGTAACACAGCCCATGATGTAATTTCACTGTATGAATCAGGTTCTAATAAAATACTTATTGCTTCCTACTGGTACTTAAATGTAGGTGCAGTAGAAGAAAACAAGACTATGGGGGAAAAGGGAGTAACAATTAGGCATTTTAGAGGAAAGGAGAAATAAATTGTACTATTATACTAAGTATTTTTGTAAATATTAGGTATCTACCTGCTACAGTACTGGGAAACAAAACTGAAGTTTGGAGAAAATGGTGTTAAAAACACTGATATTGTGTGGAACCTATAAAGTAATTATGGTATAACGTATTTCACAATTATGATATTGTTACCAAAATGGGGTACAGTAAGGTATGGCAAGGGGCTTTGGAAAATCACTCGAAACTCAGATGGCAGGGTTATTGTTGAACATATAAAATACATAGGTTATACTGTCATAAGTAATAATATATACTGTGTGTATATATATATATATATATATATATATATATAGTATATAGGGGCGTAGGATGGGGGGGCATGAACAATTATACAGGCTGTAATATAAAGTGTTGGCTGTTGTAGGATTTTAAATCTTTTTTCCAAACTTAACAAAAATACTATAATAACTCTAAAATGCCCAATTGTTACTCCCCTTGTTCCCCATGGTCTTATTTTCTTTCACCTCCACTGTTCCTACATTTAATTATCAGTAGGAACCGGTAAGTATTTTATTAGTACCTGATTCATACAACCAAAAACTGTAAATCCCAGCTATATTATAAAGTGTTACCAACTTTTCTTAAAAATTATACTTTTTTAAACTTGGATAATAAAAAAACTGAGGAAATCAAAAGAAGAAGAAGAAATGAACTTATATCTTAAGGGGATGTGACCTTCTGACCTTTGTGTATCTGTGAAGTAATCTTCCTTCAACCTCACTGCTGAGGGGCTTTAGCTGTAAAAAAGTGGGTTTGTGTGAGGCAGACCGGACCGGAGGACAATGTCGAATCTCAGCTCAGACACCTGTTTAAACTTCCCAAACCTGGGCCTGTTTACTTTAGAGCAGTGAAGGCAGCACTGCAGCCCACCGCCTGGGGACAATTTACAGTACTGCTGCTGCTGCTGCTGCCATGAACACTGGCTTTAACAACACACATGAAGATAAGAAGAACCTGATAGTGAGATGGAGGTCTGATTAACACCGGCCTGACAGCACAGCTACATCACAGAGGGAAGATACATCTATGTTAACTAATAAACAACTGATGGAAAAGTTGGATTATGAATTTAAGACTCCACAGTTGCATGCTGTAAAAGTTTATCTTTACAACAATACAAATGATTTCATTGTTTTTGATAGTGCTGAAATAAAAGATTTACACTGTTTTGTAATGCTGTTTTACAATGCTGTCAGAAAATGTCTATACAGTACATCTAAAAATGTGTTTATCCTGATGTTGTATTGTTCAAAAACAAAAGTATGAATTTTTAGTTTAGTCAGAAGGGAAATCCCACGTAAGTCTGTTCATGTTTCCATGTATAAAAAGCAAAATATAACATATATTACACACTGAAATAGCTGTCAGGAATCCCTCAACATGTCAAAATGACAGACTCTTCTATTCTATTCTATCTATCTGTAGATTTATTACAAAAAAGTATTGTGATAGTTGATTAATTGAGCTATGCAACATGTCATTTGGCTTATTACTAACCTCATTATATCAAATAATCCTACCGGCCTATTTGATTTTTTGATGGATAAACAGGGCAAACAAAATGTCTCTGCAGAATTTAGACACCTTTTGCATTCCTACCATACAAGGAAGCACCTGACTCACCCTGACCCCACAGACTTGATCACCCTTGACAATTTAAATTCCTGCTGCCAACGTAAATCAAACAGGACGCTTGTTGTCAGACTTCAGCCCCTCACACTGCCGCGCAAACCTTCACCTCGGCTTAGCTGGACGCCACTTTTACTGCAAACAAATCCGTTTGTCATCGAGCAGCAGCGGCGGGGAGAGTGGGCACAGAGGGCGAAGCTTTGTTTAAGCTGGTTGTGACACATTTGACCGGTTAAGCTACCGCCAAACTGCGGGGGACAATGCGGGAGGGGAAAGGAAAATACAGACACAATGAGTTTCTAAGGTGACTAAAGCCAAACCTGCAGGGAGGCTGCAAACCAGACAGAGTCCCGCGGGAAGGAGGGAGGTGAAAAAACATGATTTAGGCCTATTTTTCCTGTGGAGGGATGCTGATGTAGAATTACAGAGGTGCAAATATAACTTTTATTTAAGCATTTAAAGTCTTTTATCTTATGCAAGTGGAGCATTACCCTTAATAATGGATTTATAGAACTGATAACTAATAATCACATGTTAAATAAGCATACATCCTCTCAGACATTTGATTTGTGTTGTTGTGGGTAAATTAAAGGCTTGTTATATGTTTATTATGAATATCGGTCTACATGGCTGCCTGTCAGAGGAGGTGTGATGGAGCTGCTCCGTCAGCAGGTGTCGGGCTGCTGCCATAGTCATTGAGAGCACGCACCTGTCGCACAGTTCCAGGCTCGAGCTCGTATGGGGTGTGAGCGCATATGGAAGTGGCAGGTGGCGAGAACGTGCGCCGCTCGCGCCGTTCAGCCCACTTAGCGCCACGAGCAGCTCGTCATTAAACGGTGAGACCCGCGAGCACACAGCTTCTTCCCGCAAAAAAAAGAGTTGAAGAGAAGAACTGTTACAAATATACTCCTGAATAATGAGAGCAGTTCACCGAAAATATTTATTAAATTAAATCCATTCTATTTTGCTGATGTTGGTGTGTTTGCTGACTTTTATTTTGAAAATTATTAAACAAATATTTGAATTATTTTATTTATTTTATTTTTATTGTTAAGTAACATTTTTCTTTACTTTTTTACTTTAAGATAAAATATTTTGCATAAACTTTAACTTTCTGATTTTTAATTTAATTTAATTTCAGTTAACTTGTTAATTAAAATATTTAACTTAACTAAAATAAACTAAAACTACTACAACTAAAACAATTTGCATAATGGGCTACATTCTGTTTACATCATATAGCCTATGACAAAAATATTACTGTTATGATAGTATCAGTCTAAACAATTATTATTATTATTATTATTATTGTGTCTGTTATTATAGTTTTTTTCTGCCTAGTATTAAATTATAAATTATAATTTTTACTAAGAGTATAAATATTTATTTTTATTTCCTTTTAAATGTTTTAACATATAATTCCTTGCTTTAAATGGCCTGTTTGAAAGGAGCTCTTTGCCTTTCCTAATAATAGCACGAGCTAATCATCATTAATATTATTATAATATAATGACAGATAATAGATAATAGGCTGAGTCTGTAGCTACATGATAAACTGTGTAGACTGACGCCTCCTAAACAAATAAAAGCGTGTCCTTGTCTGGGATATTAACTGATAACATGCTGCCGCCTCCACCTTTACAACGTTGCTCTTTTTTTTTTACTGTGTCTACTTGTTTCCAGTAGAAACCAGGACGCGGAGGGAATCCCTAAACTGGAGTAGGCCTACTTAATTAAAAACAACCGCCAATAGCAGAGCAGAGGACGGCGCTTCCCGCTCCGCCGTCCGCCCGGGGACAGTATTTAGGAGCGGAGCCCGTCCAGGAGAGCAGACAACAGGTGCACCGGGCATGACCGGGTCCTCCAACAGGCTGAGAGGGAAGGAAAGGCTGTTTTACTCAAGTAATGGAAACTGAAGATGCGTCTGAAAAGAGGAGATTCAAATGACTGGGTGAGTAAGTTATATAAAATAATATAAAAAATAGCCTAATAGGTGATATTTCCTTACACACTAAAAAATGCTGGGTTGAATTTTTAACCCAACCATAAGGTTACTTGAGTTGGGTCAATTTTATGGGTTGTTTTCCGTAATATTGGGTAATTTAGTCTAACCCTACTGTTGGGTTGTTATAGCGACGGTTACGTAATTACGTAATGTGCCTGTTCTTCACGCGCTTCCCGCTCAGCTCCCTCTTGGAAGAAACGGCATCAGAGACGATTGTACGCTGTCAAATATGTAAGTATTTTGACTCTTTTCTTTTCACTAGTTTTTGCAACAGAGAATGCAGTGTCAACATGAGTGGCATTATCTATATGTCAGGTCGATCTTAAAATTGATTTACTTTGACAAAACCGTAGTTTACTGACATTTTTTTTACCCTCGCTTAAATGCTGAAAAAACGGTTGGTGCCTCTGTGTGGCGCCAGCAGAAACGTAAAAACTGAGTNTGCTGGGTTGATTGTACAACCCAACCTGCTGGGTCAAAGTAACCTAGCGCTGGGTTAGTCCATATTTGACCCAGCGCTGGGTTGCTGAAACAACCCAAGTTGGGTTATATTCAACCCAGCATTTTTTAGTGTGTATTGCAAAGTAAGTTAGTATAGCAACATTTTAGAGGATTCAGCATCTGTTTTTGAATGCTGAGAACAAACATGAATTCTGTTATTTATTTCACAATATTTTCATAAGGTATTGTGTAGTGAAACCTTTCATATATTGTTATTGAGAGAGACATTGCCTTAAAATCTATCTTGTGAGACTTTGAATTTTGCAGTTGTCTATTATAGTCTAAACAGGTGAAAAATAGAAGTACTGTAGTAAACATTATTTCTCCAGTGTTTACCTGGTTCTTCTCCAGATCTTTAAGATGGAGACGGCAGAGTAGACAGGAGAACTGACGGATTAACACCAGCAGGATCTTTTTACCTTTCCCAAGATATTTCTTTAATGTCACTGTCCTGCACAACACACAGAAACAGTAGAATACTAAAGTGCAAAATAGGCCACACCAACACAAAGGTGTTGACAGATAATGTAATTTTTGACTAGCACATTTTTATTTCTTTCATTTCAACAAGTATGGGTGCGTAAAAAGAAATTAATCAAACTTACTCTCCTGTTCTGGCATCGATGAGAGATGTATCTGGTGAAATACATTTTGACTGATGGTCCCCATCCAGTATTTTAGCACTCAGTTGTAACTCATCATCCAAACGCTGCAGAAAGGCATCCCACTGCACCTGCGTTACATCAGCCACAGTCAGTAAAAACTAAATGCTCACGCAACCGCACTGATAAGAATGTTTTTGAAAATATTTGTTATGTCAGTAACTCACTTCTAGTTGCTGAAAGTCCTGCACAGCGTCACGTAAAGCAGCACAGCTGGAGACGTCAAACAATAAAACTTTTACAATTGTTTCAGTTTATAGAGACTTATTTTCTGCACAATCAGTGGATTTTTACCACATCAGCATGTCAGTTATGGCATTATAATTCAGAGAGAAAGATATACCAAAATATATTTGAAAGGCATAAAAATAAAAGTTAAAGCTGTGTATTTTTGATGACTAATGCCGACTAATTGATCACAAAAATATTCATCATTTCCTCATATTGTGTTTGGAAGTTTTGAGTGCAAATGCTCAGAGACGAAGGGACTAAATATATGTATTTTTTGCTCTTACTAGGGCTGCAACTAATTATTATTTTCATTATCGATTAATCAGCTGACTGTTTCTTCAATTAATCGATTAATTGTTTGGTCTATAGAATGCCAGAAAATTGTGAAAAATTCCAGTTTCCTAAAGCCCAAGTTGATCTTCTTTAAATAGTTGATCAACAGTCCAAATTATTGATTTAGTATCACATAAAACAAAGAAAAACAGCAAATTATCACAATTAATAAGCTGGAACTAGGTAATGTTCGGTATTTCTGCTTGAAAAATGATTTGGAAAACAATGGATTGATTATCAAAATAGTTCCCGATAAATTTCCTGTTGATCAACTAATCGATTAATAGACTACTTGTTTCAGCTCTGGCTCTTACTGAGTGTTTTTTCTCCAAAGGTCCTCTGCATCCTTTTTCCTCTTAACAGACAAACTGTGAAATTAGAAAAAAATGGAAGTAAACAACTCTGCAACTCTCAAGAGTGCAAAGCTGAATCTGTGGTGCCATGAAGCTCATAAATGTATTTAGTTTTTCAATTTTTTTACAGTAGCAGTAAATAATCACAAGCTTTTACAGTTATATACTGTTATATATTGTGAGTACCGCTCATAACCTTCTGTACAAAGCTGCACCAGCTTCAATCAGACCCAGCAGTGACTGTTTTTGCTCAATGCAGATTTTCTGCCTGATGAATTCCTGGAGAGAGCCTGTGTGAGATAAAGTAAATGAAGTTACTGTGTGACAGTCTTTTTGGGTTCATTCTTTATGTCTAATGATTGACAGGCCTCCTGCTGCCCCACTCATGGTACGAGCATAAATCGCCTGCCAACTGCAGAACACGGTGTCTGCACGTCTATTTTTATGTGCACTTGTCTGGCCCCACAAAATGCTGCCTACCTTCCCTGCTCTCCCTCTCGGCGAGGTCCAGCAGAGCTTTTCCATTTCCAACAAAAGCTGTGAGAGATTTGGCACGAGAGACTGCGGTTGGGTCTGCTCCATCAGCCATTTTCTGTTTTAATGTGGTCCTGTGATAGTTTCATAAGATATGGGACTTCCTATCAGTGCACTGGAGTGAAACGATCTCTGTTATCTCTCAAAGTCCACTCTTGGCAAATGGGGATACAAAAGATTTGCTGTGAAGCAGTTTAAAGGGGCACTCCACTGAAGATCAGTTTACTATTCATGAGCTTTGTCACGTCTAAGAAAATTAATCATCACCTGAGTTATCTCAGAGTTATCCCACATTTATTACAGACAGCCTACGTGACTGTCAAGTTTGTAAGAGGGGCTTTTACCAGTTAGGGAGGGTCTAACAAGAAGGAGCTATTAGTTGTATTATGGGAAATGTAGGATCAGGTCTTTTTAGAGGTTGACCCATCCTTTGCTGCTTCAATTCTAACCATTGTTTGTTTGTGTGGGAGAAATTACACACTTTCTTAATAGTACAAAAGCTGTGTCACAATTCCATACTACGTACTAACTGGATACAGTACAGTATATACTAATCTTTACAGTATACAGTTTTTATACATACCTTACTGTTCTATACTAACAGGAAATTATGAAATATGTGTGCCGTGCAAAGCCAATCAGACTTCGACTTCAGAGTCCCATTAAAATGTTTTTTCAATAAATGTAATAGTTATTTTTTGCCTTCCAAGATGTTCCTGGAACAGAAAAAAAATAAATTGTGGATGGTGGTGAAACGGCTCCAGAAAGATCTTGGAAAACAAAAACCATGAAAAAGTATGAAACCTCAGGGAAAACATTTCGATGGCTCTTTGTGACGTTTAAATGGCCGTGACGTTCCAGTTTGATTGACTTGACATTTCACGTATTGTATAAATATCCTGTTAGTACAGTATAAGATGGTAAAGTATATTCATTTTCTTGTATACTCACTGTTAAAACTGTATACTATGACGATTAGTATGTAATATCTCTATGCCAGCTATAGAGATAATAATAGTAGTAACTCTCAGCATAGCTCCACCTGAGAGGTGTGCAGGGCCTTTAAATCTAAAATTCCTCTGGTGTTTTACACTTCTGTTTTTACAGTTCTTAGAGGAATAACAATAATGTACAAAATACTATAATTAGTACTATCTGTTATTACTATAATTTTACCAGCGATTATTTCTATTTCATCAGCTGATTTGATTCAGGAGTGTTAAAGGTTAGCACTTTGATTGGATGATGAGAGCATAGATGCGTTGAAGCTGCATTAATTCATTGTTTTATAGGGTAACTCCGCTGCAACCTCAACCAGAATCGCCAGTAGAGTTGAGATGTAGGAGGAGCAGCTGGTTTCTGAAGTCTCTTCCCACATTCTGTATTCTCATTTAAAATGTTTCTTTAAACGATTTTCTCAGTATTATTTAACATAGAAATATAATGTAATGATCGTAAAGGTTTACATTATGGCCACCATCATAATTATTTCAACTTTGCTTCTTAGGAATCATGTTTTGTCCATCAGTTTGTCACGTGGAATGGCTCTAAATACTACAATACCCATGAGCCTCAGCTGTTGTTTCTATGGAGAAGAAGCCAATCAGAAGCACAAATTACAAAATGCTTTGTTGTTGCAGCTGTGAACAAAACACAGCGTAGTGTCTGAATTATTCTAAAATTGAACCAGTTTTTAAGCTCAGTGATTGGATGTCTCTTGCCGAAATGCACCCTGGGAGTCATAGTTAACTTATTACATTATGTCTTTATGTACACAGTCTTGTCCCTTTGACTTATCAAAGAACCTGATGTTTTCTAACGCAGTCTTTTGTACTGATGATCAATCAGGAGAGTTTCATGCCAGTCTAAGCTGTGGAAGTGAATCACACAACGTTGTCTATGGAGAAAACCAATGGGAATTTTACTGGAATGGGCGAAATAACTCCTTCCACTTCGTTACTCTGTAGGTCTTTATGTAGGAAATATAAAGGAAATGTCAAATTTTTCTTTACTTTTTGATCTGTGAGGGCATAAAACTGTTTAGTTGTAGTTGGCCTGTTGCAATCACTGAAATTCATCTTCTCTTAAATCTCGACATATCAGGATCAGACACTGAAAACAAAGCCAGCGTTTGTCTTTTTATTGCAATGAATCTCACATGAACCACATTTCTTTTCCACAGTAGTTGCATCATTAATCAACTGACTCCATTTCCAAATCTCTCTGTTCTTGGTGCCCGTCCTCCTTGACTGCCTGGAGGTGCTCGCCGTTGCTCTCCTCTATGTGGTTCTCCTCTGGCTCCTGGACGCCCTCAGAGAGTCCTTGTGATTCGCTAACGACTGTTTCTGTGGGTATAACATGAGAGATTGTGAAAGAACTGGCAATCTCCTTCAGACGGGCCTGCTCAGTCTTCAGTTTAGCCAGTTCCTTGCTCAGTGGGGTTTCGAGCGTCGGTGTCCCGGCGGGGGCAGCTGAGGCAGGGGCTGCAGTAGTCTGGACGGAGAGATCGTCTTTAGGGACTTTAGGCCTCTCCGGCTCCTCAGGGCCCTCCGTCTCTGTTGGTTCAGTAGCGTTGCTGTCTGGTGGACTTCCAGCTCCCTGCACCTTCTCATAAAGACTCTTCCTCTCCTCTTGCAAAGCCCTGCATAGATTCTCAAGCTTCTGGTTCTTGATGGTGACAAGCTCAAACTCCTTTTCCTTGATTGCTTTCTGTAAAGGATTAAAACGCATGGAAGATATTGATGAAAGTGGAGAAATACTTGTCTACTGGTGGGTCTTACATTTATGTCAAACAACCAAATCCTTGTATTGGGCTATAAATGACTGAAGAAAAATGTTTCTTACGTCTGCCACCATGTCAATGAGACTCTTGTTGCAGCCATCAAAGCGAGTCTTCCATGACTGGCACTCTTTCTCCAGCTTTTTCATTTTCTTGGCCATCTACACCGCACAAAAAATCATGTTACACACGGTACACAATCAAAGCCACTGCTAAAAATAGCTGCCACAATAGAGAGTAGGATTATACAGTTAGTGTTGGTGTAAATCTCATGGGATTTTTGTCTCTTATTCATGTTTTTATCATATTTCTATTTGCAGATAAACTTAATAATATAACCAATATCATGAAGCTGACTTCAAATATTCTGTGAAACCGCTCTTACTTTGTCCATGTCCTGTTTGAAGCCGCTGTAGACGCTGTTACTCTTTGACACTGTGCCCTGGAATTCATCAAACTTCTTGGAGTACATATCGAGCTGTGGAGAAATGGCGAGGAAAACATTATACATGCCTCTAGAGAGGTAGAAAAACAAGCCGATGTTGCCCATGATGCCCTGTTACTGTACCTGGGTCTTCATATTGATTTCTTGCTCCTTCATGACCTTCACTTGCAATTTATACTCTGCCGCCTGTTTTAGCAGCTGTGGAATATTAAAATGTTCCATGAAAATGAGCATTAGGGGATTAGAATTGCAAATATGTTATTAAAATGCTTGTAGCACTCGACAAATCTGATACACAGAACGTACAAGCTCTCTTTCCAGCTTGTGCTTCTCCTCTGACTCCTTCAGTATCATGTTTGCCTGTGTGAGTTTGGTCTCCAGCAGCTTTTCTTTCAGGTCTCTGTGTTTGAAGACCTTTTCCAGGTTCTGGAAGACAATCGGGTGAATTTATGAGTCGTTTTCACACAGAGAGCTGTTTCATTTCTTGCTCAGGGAGCTTTGGCTACATAAAATTGAAATACTGCAACTAATAAATGTAAGACCTGGGTGAAATGTGCAAATAATTCATGTGTTTGGAACTGGCACGGAGGCCCAGATGTGTGAGGTTTTACATTAGTGTAGCTCAGGTAGTCTCAGGCAGGTTTGCATGTAGATTGGGGTCTACAGATTCACTTTCAAACTTTGTGTTACTCTCTTTTGAACCCATGTGTGCACAGTATGTGGCAGGATCAATACCGCCTCTCGCTGGTCGTATTGTGAAATGAGCCCCTTCAGTTTCTCTGCCAGGGCGCTGTTCTCCTGGCACAGCTTGGTGTTGCGACTGCTGTGTTCCTCGATTTGGGCCTGAATATCACTCAGCGTCCCCTGGAAATGGGTGGTGATCTCTTTCCTCTTCAGGTCATCCTCTCTGCACCTCTGCAGGGTCTCTTCCTGCATTTCAGGGATGGATGTTAAAGCTCAAAACAACCTTGTATATGATACATTTCGCAATTAATGCAGCAACATAGAGCTAGGGGCATCTTCAGCTCACAGGTGTCCATGCAACACTGTTTCTTTACCACCTACAACTTCACAACTGTTTTGTCGTTTCACAGCGCTGGCTTCACAGCTAATTAACTACTGTTCCAATAGGCTGCCATGCTGGGAGTTAAGAGTTGAGTCAAAGCTGATTTTCAAATTAAAAGTCTAGTGACTATGCAGTACACTCACAGGAACCAAATAGGAATGAGTCAAGTTGTTCGAGCTGCAACAAATTATTATTTTTCTTGTTGATTAATCTGCTGAATGTTTTCTTGATTAATTGTTTTGTCTATAAAATGTCAGAAAATAGTGAAACATGTCTTTCACAATTTCCAAAAGCCAAGATGAAGTCTTCAGTTTGCCAAAAAAACAAAAGATATTCAGTTTACTGGCACATTAGAAAAAGAAAAGAAGGAAATCCTCACAGTTAAGAAGCTATGATCAGATAATGTTTGGCATTTTTGCTAGAAAAAACTTCTTCAATAATTAATTGATCATCAAAATAGTTGCTGATTAATTCTCTGTCCATCGGCTAATTGATTAATCAACTCAGAAGTTATTCTTAGATGCTGTAGAAGTCAGTATAAATAACATTTAGGTTTATGTTCTGAAGAAATTACATTTCCCAGTTATACCCTGTTATTACTACTCAAACTACTCAACAACTCCAAACTGAGAGCGCGCCGACCGTCATCTACTGTAGGTAATACACTGACTATGGATAAGTACCTCATACGACCCCACTTCAAAAAATCCAAAATATCCCTTTAAGGTTTTATAGTCATTACACAATGAAATGCAATTGTAGCCCCTCCATGCTACAGACACAGAAAATGTATAACAGATATTAAAATGTTTAAATTAGAATAGAATATGAACAATTTTATATCTCTTAAACTAGAACTGAATTTTCATTGTGTGTTTATAAAAGTTACATCATGCGTGCAGCTTAGAGTGAAATATTCAAAACCAAGACTGCTCCCTTACATCCAGTGTAAATATATTGTAGATGAATTGTTTCATTTACATTTTCCCCAAATATCAGCCTGATGAGCTGTATTCAACATCTTTGTAAACTTTAGGATCTCCACTAGAATTAGAAGTGCAATTTGCTGGTTTGAACAACACTTGGCTTCACAACAGTGATGTGAGTGGTGGTTGTGGCAGTTTAAGAGGTCAAATCCTGAGCTTTGACATAACGGTTGATCTTTGGTGCCAGCTGATGTCACCTCCTGTAGAGCGCAACATATGGTCACAACACTCGGCACCGAAAATCAACTAACAGCAAATGGCAATTTCAGTAGCTACCATGCTTGTAAGAGATTTTAGGTGTTTACTTCTTAAATAATACGAAATACTTCCACTGCAACATGCACAGCAGACACGACAGGAGCTGAAGTACCTTTAAGGTCTTGTTGTGCCTCTGCAGCTCTCGGCAGAGCCCCTCCAGTTTACTGCGAGCCAGCACGGCCCGGCTGTGCTCGCTCTGCAGCTGGTCCTTCTCCTTCATTATTTGGAGCAGCTTCTTCTGCAGAACCTTCAGCTGCTTCTGATCGCTCCGATGCTCCTCCAACTGCAAAAATACACAGAAAGATCCACCACGTGCCCCTAAGGGTAAAGACTCATACCACTAGTGTGTTTTCTATATCCAGCCACTCACCAGCTCAGCGTGCTTCTTGATGATGGCTTCCAGTTTCTGTTCAGGAGTGTTGAGTTTGTTCAAACTTTGCATCAGCAGCATGGCTTCCTTCCCTGAACAGCCACAGAGAATTTCAGTCAAGTCAGGTTTGAGTTTAATGTATTTTAATAATGAGCACGAGTTGAATCAGATTTATCACACACTGATATGTAAATCTAAAGTAATGCATCAGGGAAATTATTTTGGAGAATCTCTCCGGGATTATGAGAAGTCTATCGCCCCACACAGTGAGTCAACTGAAGCCAACTATAAAAGGCTTGTGGAAATACTACTTTACCTGCTCGTCTGTTGCAGATGGATGCACTTACACGCATTACAGCTCCACTTACACACCTATCAGTTTCAGTACAACTTGGACTTTTGCTGACTGAGCTGAATGAAACCCACCTCAGCTAAAATCAATAAAACATTTTGAAAAAAAACAAAACACCTAGATTTTTGAGCATCTTCTTCTCCAGTTTCTGGTCCTTGCGGGCGTCTGCCTCTTTGACGGCTGTGACCTCCTCTGCGTCCTCTGGCTCAGCGGGAATCTCGGCAGCCTGGTAGGTGCTAATGATGTCCTCCAGCTGCTGGGCCAGGTCCTCTGTCAGGTCAATGTGCCGACCCTCGGCTGGCGACGCCTCAGGACCCACGGGTGCAGGGCTGCTCTCCTGACAAGCCTCCATTATTCTGAGCTGGTACTGAGGGGGAATAAAAGTGATATTCATCTCATCCTGGCATTGTTATCCAAAGGATTAGTCTCTCATGATGAACCTGTTTTCACATGTTCACTCCATTTTGTGAGTACAGTAAGCATGCAGAGGTCACTGTGAATCATCCTGACTGATTTTAAATATGAATTTTAATATAAATACACTGAAGTTTGACCAGCCAGTGTTTATAAAATCAGTGTCATTGTAGGAAAAGCACAGGTGTTGCTAACAACATTAACAGTGGTTCTGTTCTATTTAAGTGTCCCAGTAAGCCACGACAGTGTGACAGCGAGGCAGCATGAACAATACCAGGACCTTGAAACTGAAGCAGCTAAATGGAATTCAGCCATCATCAATTTTATTATTTACACTTGTGCTTTTCCTACTGTAACCGTAAAGAAGACCCATAGAGCTAGACTGATAAATCAGCTGATATATCAACCGATATTTGCCTTTCACAGATCAGAGCTGCAGCAATCAGTTGAAAGACAGAAAATTGGCAACTATTTTTAGAATCGATTAATAGTTTTAGTCATTTTTCAAGCAAAAATGCAAAATGTATGCTGGCTCCAGTTTCTTAGATGTGAGGATTTCCTGCTTTTCTTGTTTGATAAATGACAGAAAACTGAATATCTTTGGGTTTTGGACTATTGGCCGGAAAAATAAAAGCATTTGCAAAATAAGGCATTTGAATACATCACATTGGACTGTGGGATTTTATAACAGGTATTTTTCATTATTTTCTGACATTTTTTAGACCAAACAATTGAAGTATGTTTGGAAAATAATCAGCAGATTAATTGATGAAAACCACCTCCCTCAGCTGTATGTTCTGTACTGAGGGAACTCAGTGAGAAACATAAGATGCTTTTTTTAATATAATTGTAGCTGCTACAGACATTCAGTATTTTCTTGGTCTTGACTGCTCATGCTTTACTCTTAAGGCAAATTTAGGAAAATGTCGCCTTTTTTTATTCAACCCCAGTCAATTAAAGTAATAGCAAAGCTTATTAGCCCACCACAGTGATTGCAATTAAATAATATGGTGCCTGTTTGTGTCTCTCTTGTGTTGTACAGGCTCACAGCCAGAGCCTGTTTACGTGCATAAAATTAGTGCAGCCTTCACACTGCCTTTCACAAGCAGAGCACATGGCACCTGTTCCAGACCCCACAGGCTATTTTAGGAACTTCTTAATATGGGCAAGTTATTTATTTATTTCTTATCCACTCTTATTGATGTCAATGTCAATGGTTGTGCATACAAAAGCTGCATTTCCAACTCAAAAAAATATCCATATTACATAAGTGACCCCATCTATATTCAATATTTCTAAAGGAGGCAGATATCCAAATGAAATTCAACTAAAAATAAATGACTGTAGGAAAAAGGCAATATCGATTTCTTCACTGTCTGAGGAAACGAGTGGTGGTGCACAATCAGAGAAATAAATTAATAAGGAAAGTGTTGTTTTTTTCTTAAACAAAATGAATCTCTTTCCATTCTGGTAACACATGGCACAGGCAAGTCTCAGTTGATTTAACTCCTCGTGTTCAACAAACTTGGCAAGCTTCAGAAATCCATCAAATTCAAACAGTTATTAGTACCTTTTTAAGAACATAAAGAGGTTTCTCAAACACAGGATTTAAGGTTATTTTAACGCTATTAAAGTGTAAATGTCCCTGAAGAAGCAGGGTAACAAGCAAACGGGGTCTTACCAGGACCAAGGGCCAGAGTGGGAAAAGGAAGAGTGTCGAGGGGCTTGGACAGGCTGCCACCACAGATACAACAGCTGTGATAAGACCACCTCAAAATAAACCAGAGGAGCACAGCTCACTCTGAGCAGAGAGAGGGAGGACAGAGGTACTGTGTGTCTCTGTCTGTCCAGGACACCCCACTTACAAAAACAACCCATAATCCTCCTTTGGTTGTAATCTAAGCAGGAATTTACCTCAGGGGGTGACATACAGTAGCTGAGCTGTGTATGTGAGTACAATCAAAACGTTTCATCATTTAAAGGTTTTTCTGTTAAGATCTTCAGCAGCCATTTTATGTGATGCCTCTGCTGCTTTAAACCAATGCAGTACTAATTTTATTTTAAGCTGGGTTGCTGTTAACAGCCATATAATTATTCTAACAAATGGGCCTGACAGGCCTAGTCACTGAGCAAGAGAGAAAAAAATGAACTGTCTCTCTGATTGGCCAGAATTAGAACAGACCTCCTCCCCAACCCAGAGAAGATAATACTCTCCAAGATCACAGTCATTTCCTCGCTTGATATATGCTTAACACAAGCAGTATTTACTTACAGTGCAGTGAATTACACTGAATGTGCTGCTGATACACAGTGGAGTTTTGCTGAATTTGACGCAACCTTAAAATGGTTGAATATTATCCACAAGGTGAGAACTATTTTTGGAAGCGTTCATTTATTTTTCTTGTTCCATGTTATGACTGCAGTAATAATTTTTCGCCAGAGGATGTCACTGGTAGGAGTCTCTGCAATTTTTCCACTCTGGAGATTTTTTTTTCCACACTCCCCCTCAAGATAAAATGTGAATGATTTCATCTGAAAACCCTTCCTTGTGTGCTCTAATTTAAACAACCGTGCATTATGCAGGAGGAAAGGTATGGAAACCATTTTGAATAATAAAAACATTAAAAATGTGAAATAAGCTGCAACACACATGCTTGGGTTAGAAGTATATTCTTTTAAAACAATTTTGAATTTAATCTGAAAAAGTAGAGCACCAAACAATAAAGTCCCCATAGCATAAAAGAGGCACTCCGTCCTGACTAACCAGTTTTGATGCAAATAGCTAAACAACGGATTGGCTACTGAGGTTTTTTTCCTCAAAAAATCTTAGCTGAGAGGTAAAATGATTTGTCCTCTGTGTGTTTTACAGGGAATTTCATAGACATGAGAGGCACAATGCAGTTCAGTAAATATGAATACACAATAAAAACGAAACACAAACACAATCTGAATACATACTGTATGCAAAAGCAAATAGAAGGCTTCACTTTCCCTTCACATTTTATGAGCATTCTGCACCGTTACCACGACAAATAAAATTACATAACCATGAAATCAAAGCTACATACATCTTCAGAAAGGGAAAGAAAATTAAAGCAGTGCACCTTTTAAAATGTTTTATGTAAACATGAGTGAACAAAGTGTTTTCTGATTTTGAAATCCATTCTCAAACTGGTAACATAACCACTTGAAGATGTGAATACACTTTTTTTTTT
>NTHP01000686.1:267994-281098 GCA_003416845.1 Oplegnathus fasciatus
TTTTTTAAAGATGAGACACACGGTGTTAGCAATCAACACTGTGCTATTTTCGCCCTCATTAAACCTCCGTTATGTCAACTGCAGACATTTTACCTCTTAAAGAGATATAAACAATCTGCATAAAAAGTTTTCAGAATTCAACACTGCAAAAATAGTTTAAATCATAAAAATACACGTATATATACAGAGAAGAAGTAATGCATTTGGTGAATGATTACTTACATTTTGAGCTAAAGCACAGTAATAGTCAACCAACTCACGCTGTTAACATCATTACTTTAGTATAACTTACAGTAAGTGATATTGATTTATCCAGTTACACTTGAAATGCAAGAAAACACACTACTGACTGATCATCATAGCCCCTTGAATTTGTGTGCAACATGTTTCACAAAATGAGAAACGTGAAAAAACGACTGGAATGTTTCAAAACCACAAGAGAACATAACATGTTTTACTCCCCCGTGTTCACTGACCAAGTCAGTTAAACATCAAAGATGAAAGGATGAAAGTGCATCGTCAAAACTCATAAAATGCTTATGGTCATCTGTATAAGAGAGAAAAAAAAAGCTGTTTAATCAAAGCAAAGACATGAGATCAAAAGCAATGCCAGCGTGGCTCACTGCATAACTGCATCACTGCTGCATAAGTACAGATATACCATATAAATAGTAGTCAAATATTTACCAGTATCAATAAGTGCTCACGTTCTAATATATAAATACATCTTACAGTATTCATAATTACATATTAACTTCCTCTATTTTTGTGCAATAGCAAATCCCATGCATTTTTACCAAGATAAAAACCACGACATTAAGAAAAATGCAACAAAAGAAACATTTTTTTAAGATTGTTTCACATAAGTCAAGCTGCATCCGTCTGTCAGCAGAACTGACGGAACAAAAAAGAAAAAGCTTTCCTTTGAGCAAACTCTCTGACAGCGCCGACACTTCTGAATAAAGAGTACCTCGTCGACATTTTTCCTTATTCAACAACAACCTTCTGATAACAAAATGATGAAAAGCAAAATAAAGGCACAGACCCTTGCCGCTTGATTAAAAGCACCAAACTGCACAAGAAGCGTCTACTTAAAATTTGGTCAGACTGTTTCATAATACACATACTTTTCCCCTTATAAATAGTCTTTATTTACTGCACTACTGCATCACACCTTGATATGATTACATTAAACAACAGTCTATTTTCAAAGTACACATACAGTAAAATACACTGTTTGTATGCATCTAAGAAGGAGTATATGTTAAGGACATTTGTACAGAATCCATAAATATAATTTATGTGCAATTGTACGCAAACTACTATGTCAAACAAAGGCATATTAGCATAATATCTTTCCATATTGCACCTGCACCCAATAATGATTCTCCACCTTGCAAGACATCCTGCTGCTCGTCCAATCATTTCAAAGAGTCTCTGAAGAGATGAGCACATCAGACAGGGTGGGTTTCTTCTTCACTGTGAAGGTTTGATCACCACTCAGATTTAAAAGGAGCTGTCTGGAGTATGTGCAAGACCAGAGGAAGTGTTATTATATTGCCTCTAATGGGATAAAGATGAGGTTATGTGCCTAAAGGGCTGAGGACAACAAGGTTGCAGGTGTAGCAGGGGGCATCTGTTCCAGGATCAAATCAAGGAGACAGAAAAAGGGGGTTTCAGTGAGGGTCCTCTGTGGTAATCTTCAACGAGGCGATGGCTTTCAAGCAGGTCTGGACGTTCTCCTCCTGTCTGTTGTCCCTGACGCCGGGGTCGAGGCTTTTCTCCTGAGCGGCCTGATGGGAGGACAGCTGTGCCTGGCCTCTGATGTCCTCTCCTCCTGTCTCCAGCCCATGAACAGAGCCCTCCCTGCTGCTGCAGCGCTGGCCCTCGCTGCTCTGGGGGCTTGGCGCCGAGGAGGGGGTGACATCAGTGCTGGAGGAAGGCGGGGAGTGTAACATCTGGAGCCCTCCGACAGGAACGACGGGGAGCAAACTGTGGGCCTGCTGCTGGGAGTGAAGAGGGAGGTGGCTGAGGATGTTCTGGTGATGAGAACTGGCAGCACCAGGCAGACTGGAAGCCAAGCTGCTCCTTTGATCCTGAAACGACATATTGGCAGCGTTAAGAGCAGTTTCAACATTGCCAGGATAATTTCTCGTGTGAAAATATATTACAGTTAGCAAAAATGCAGAAATGTGAGAAATACAGCATTACTAAGTATAACACTTTAGACTGCACTTGGAGAACAAATACATCTGCCACGGCTGCACAATCCATTGAACGATAAGGCTTGTGGTATTCTATATTTTTGTTGTTGTCATCAAGTCCAATGACAATGCGTTAGTCTCTACCCTGTCTGTGGCACTCAGCTCCAAGCCCATTCGTTCCTACTGAAGACATAACTCTTAAAGAATGGGTCATGAATATATACTTTCATTTTTAAAAAAGGCTAAATAACTTCCTAAAAGAGGTGGGCAATGTAGTTTTTAGCAAACGTTACTCAAACAGAGTGAAACTCTGTATTTGTTGGGGACTATTTTCAGCTGCGGATTAATACACATTTGGTGCTCTAGTGAGTATTTACAAGCAGCAAGCCGATGTATGTGGGATTGACTCAAAATAAACTACAGTGTGTGTTCATGGTAATGATGTAACATTTCACCCAGTGCAACATTAGTTTTTTGACAACAATGGAGGTCTATGGCACAGAGGTATAAGCTATATCAGACTTCAGCTACACAGTCAAGACGTAGGATCAACAGAATTATACTTGTTCGTTATTTTAATAAATAATAAATAATAATAAATTTTTGGGATGTTTTGATCTGGATCCACATCAAAATACACATAGTGATAGACAGTCATAGGATACAATTTCTTTAATTATGTAAGTGTAGCAGTTCACAAGAAACTAGTAAAAATGTTCCAAACTGAAGTGTTTTGTCTTGAAGTGTGCAGAAGTCCTTTAAAAATTTGGAATCTACACCAAAACCTAATCACTTGTTCCTTTGCCAATGGCCCAACTTCCCACCAAATATCACCAAAATCTCTTTGCAAGTTTTTGAGATGCCTTGCTAGTTGACAAACAGTACTAAAACCCTGTTTGGCAGAGGTGTAGTTGAACTGGGTGCAGAACTCATCCTGATACATACCATTTCCATTTCAAAGGCTGCTTGTTGTTGAGCCATCTCCATCTTCGCCTGGTGTCTGGTTTTATCACTGCTGCCTTTGTGTTGGTGCGAGCCTCTGCGTGGTGAAACCGCCCTCAGCACAACTCTCTGCCGACCTCTGACTGAAGATTCTCGCTTCCCAGCCAGCTCTGTTCCAGGAGACATGGGTCGTTCAATTGAGACCGGGGAGAGGTGCTGAATGGGTGTGAAGCTGGGCGAGCCAGGCCTTAGCGGGGAGGTATCCCATCTGGGAGAGGAGCGACCTCGCGGGGAGAGTTCTCGCCTCGGGGATGGGTAACGCAGACGCGAAGGGGAGGGCTCCCTGATGGGGGACTCCCAACCAGGAGAGAGCAGACAAGAAGAATAGGGGTCAAATAGGAAGCTGGCCTGGTCTGGAGACAACATAGTCAGAGAGTCTTCATCCATGGACTTCTCTCTCTGGTCTGTTGCAAGGACAGGTCGATGGTCCGAGCCCATCCGCCTGCCAGAGGACTGTTGGCGGACATCGGCGCCTGGCAGAGAGGTGAGGGAATAGCCGTGGATAGCAGCTGTGGCTGTGACTGACAGAGAAGTAACTCCACACGGCTGAGGACTCGTGCTTCTTGAACGCAACTTTGGAGTGGAGTCCCCCTCATATTCATCGTCCTCGTCATCATCTTCGTCGATTTCGTCAACTTCTTCGTCCATGCCGTCAGAGTCCTCCGCGTCTGAGAATTGGTGTTTGGTTGTGACCACCACCTCTGTCTTGGACTCTTGTTGGATGTCGTCCACTTTAAAAGACAAACATATCAGTTTAGTTGGATTGATTTTGCTGTATTTCATGCATGTGCAAGAATATTATGTGTCGGTATCTTACCATGTTCCTGTATCTCCGTCTCATCCATCGTCACTGACACTCCCAGTTCAAGACATTTCTTCATGTGTGCCTTTGACTTCATATGTTTAGTCAGGTTTCCTGGAAAAGGATAAAACAAGTAACACATAAGGCTTGTGCTTTTTTTTGGTATTACCATTTTTCACCTGCATTTGTTCTTAAAGGAGCAGATTTGTTTAAACTAAAACTTAAAATTTTATGTCCCCACACACCCACAGCTGTTTTTCCTACTATAAGAGGATTGGTTTTAAGAGAGCCAACTCCAGCTCAGAAATAAAGAAAGGGAAGAGAAAAATGAGGAGACAGTGCAACTGAGCTGCTGATTTTGCAGCATAGTACCTCTAAATAGCAGCAAAAACTACAGAGCGTTTGCTGCTGCAACAAATGGTACTTTTAAAATCAGATTTTTGTATTATTCCTTTTTTTTTTTGCAGATTTTTACTATTTTTTCAGAATTATAAATAAACACTGATAGACTTCCATTTGTTTTAAATAAAAACTGTAACAAATGAGTCTCATGCATCATCTATAAAGTCAGTCGTTTTCATTCTAGTCTATAAGCCTAAAGAATGCTCACCTTTTGTTTTAAAAGCAAAGTTGCAGACCCTGCAGATGTACGGTCTCACATCTGTATGGGTCCTGATGTGTTTTTTCAGCATGCTCGGCTTCTTACAGCGAATACCACACTCCTCACAAATGTATTTCCCCCGACCTCGACCTCTGACATACACATAGTCTTCATTGGACTTGTACCTGAAAGATAGATACAGTCTTCTAATGCAGAGTCCTGAATAGGTAAAAAGAGGATAGGCCAATAGACAGTGCATGCACTAACATCCTAATATAGCTGCTGTACTTGCTGTCAGCAGAAATGACAAGTGTTATGATAACTAATATCCTGACTGACCCTCCCTCGAAGATCTTAATGCGTGTTGGCACTGTTTGGGTTGTGGAAGCCTCCCTCTCTTTCCACTCCTCCTTGGTAGTTTTCACTCTGCAGCTGATGTCTTTCACCTTCTTCCCATAGGTGATCTCCACCTCTTTGGGCTCCGGTTTCCTCTGCAGCTGAATCAGATGAACAAACGTTTTGTTAACATCCATTTCAAGTGGACACCGCATCGACAATGTAACGTGATGCTTCCAATATTGTATGTCACACATGGCATTACACAGCCTGTTGTGCAAACATGAATTACGCTCCTGCTGCTGCTGCTGAAAAACCCCAGTACAGGTAACTCCAATTTTGTGGATTTTCAAGTTTTTATTTTCTGAAAGCTATGCTAGGCATGATTTATTTTGATGTCATAATATATACATTTTATCAGCCTAAATCCAATGCAATGGGGAAGAGCATCCCATTGCCAAGACACATGATATATACTTTGGTGTCTATAATTTTTCACTGCCAAGACTTTTTTTTTTTGCACACGGTAAATGCAGAGCAAATGATGAATCAAAGCTTATAACATCATAACAAGCAGCAGGCAGATTATTTCTAGAGACTTGCCAACAGTGACTGAACCTTCTGCCAAAAGATTTGAAGTGTGCAGTTTGCCATATTCTGGGTAATGAGATCCTTCAAACTTTCTACATTTCAAGCAGTTATCTCTTGCTAACATTTAGGGCGACCAGGGAGGAACACTGCCCAGTGCAGCTTGATTATATGTATTTACTTCATAAATATAATTCCTTCACTGGTAGTGGTGATATTAGCAAGACAAATTAAATATGTTCTAAGAAGGACTTTACTCTTAAGGTCCGGAACATGTTTTTTTTTTAATGTTTAAGACAGGAATATGCTTTAGAAACAATGCGGAAATGGGATCATTATCTCACCTGTTCCAGGGTCTGCCTCCACAGGATGAGGGATGAAACCAGTTTCCCCGTGCCAGGCTGACACATGGCGGCCACGGTGTATATAATTTTGTCTCCCCTCTGTTTGGACCGCAGTAGAGCCAGAGCAGTGCTGGTACTCAGTTCAAGAGGGTTCGGGTTGTGGGAACTCACACACCAGGTGGCGTACACGGAGGAGAAAGGGGCGTTGCTGTGAGAGCAGCTTGGCTTGGTGTAGTTGAGATAACACCAGCTCACACCTGTCGTCGTGCGAAGACTTGGAAACTGAGATAACAGTCTTGAATGCTCTGCGTCTGAGGTCAGGTCTTGACTGGTAACCAGCTGTGCCACTATATCCATCTGCGCTCGTTTCTCCATGCCAACTTCTTTCACTTCGCTGACTGATACCATGGAGTAGGGAGGTGAGCTGGTTTCCAGGGAGCTACTTTCCATAGCTGACTCAAGTCCGTGGTCAGTGGCCTCTGTCACTTTTTGCTGAAGTGTGATAAATGTACTCCTACGTGAGTCATCCTGAGCACGAGGTGTGGATGCACCCTGCATCTCTGATCTGTGCCCCTTCTCTTCGCTCAAATTACATTTTCCCAACTCCACAGCACTCAGCTCCTCTACAATCTGCCCAAACATTCTTTCTTCTTTCACACGTTTTTGCTGCTTGACCTCCATGAAAAGGTCCAGGCTGCTGGCAGGGGATAGCATCCGTTTGTTTGCGCCACCACTAGAGGCGTTAGTGGTTGAGATAGTTCTGGAGGTCAGAGAGAGGGGGATGCCTGTCTTGAGCTTAGCTGATGACAAATCAAGGGCTTCAACATTGAGGGTGTGCGTTGATGGTGGTCTGGTATAAGCTAATACATTTTGAGAATCAAGATTTCCAGACAAACGTGAAGTTTGATTCTGAGAGGTGGACGTAGTGGAGCTGACACTGTCATACTGATTGTCGAAAATCTGTGATACTGAAGTGTATGTGATACTGCCAAAAGATGGCACATGAGTCTGTATTCTTACAGGAACTAACAGGCTCGGATGTGACAGCTGGGGAAATGTATTCCCGGTGGAGAATATTGGCAAAGTCTGCGGCAGAACAGCAACTGCTGTGAATGGAGGGGAGGTGCTGCTGAGGTACTGCGGAAACACTTGTGATGGGACTTGTGTTACCTCAGTGTCCATATTCAATGACTCCTGGCGCACCAAGTTTCCCCTCCTCCTCTCCCTCACAGCCGAGTGGCCAGCGCTGATGTCCACGTGTCTAACTTTGGATGTTGGAGAAAGACTGCCATAGTCAAATGATATGCTGCGTACCTCTGGGAACTCCTTGCGCAAGTTACACGGCGCCTGCTCTGAGGAGGAGCGTCTCATTTCATGTTGTTGACGCTGGTTGAGCACAGAGAGGGAGTGCCCACTCCCTGGCACAGCTAAAAGCTCTAGCGGTTTGCCAAATTCATCCTGCCTGGCTGGAGAGACTGACTTCAAGCTCTCCTCCCTGTCAAAGGAGAAGGTGGAGCTATAAGATAAGTTGCTGTCTTGGCTCGGGCTGCGGGAGAGACTGGTGCAGGCAGACTCAAAACTAGATTCACCAGAGGAGTGCTCGATGTCAGCTAAGCGTAGCCTTTTCTTCTTTGGAGGGAGCTTTTCTGGAGGGAATTGTGCTAAAGTTTCACTCCTTTGAGGCCACTGAAACTCCTCCACGTGCTTCTCTGGCTCCTTAGCCTGCACCTCTGGAGCTTTTTCTGGACTGTCAGGCTCTACTGTGACCCTAATTTCTGGGACTTGTATGTTGGGCTGCCGCACAAGTTTGGGGCCCATTTGAAACGATTGCCTTAGCCTACTATCACTCCTTTCCATCTCATATGATTCACTTGCCTCCATAGCTTGAAACGAAGAAATACTTTCCTGTCTCTGCCCATGATACTTGTATGATTCTGACTGTTCAGAGTGGGTCCTGTTTATCGAGTTTGTGTGCTGGATAACAGAAATTACATTCCCTAAAGTTTTTCGACCAGACATTTCAAGGCTCACTGATATATCCATGTCACACCTGTCCATCTGTGTTAGCATACTTGAAGAATGTCCTTTTCCTAACGCTATAATGCCCGCTGCAGCTTGTTTTGAATCATAGTCCTTGCTTGAATCAAACATTTCTTCACACTGTTCATGATGGACCTCATATTGACCTGGCAAATCTTCCTCTTCCCTCTTCTCTTTCCGACGCTTCCGTGTTGCCAGTTCCATCGCATGTCGCTGATGGCTCATATTAGATGCCATAGAGGGATAATTTTCCATTTCCAATCCTGAGGGTGAAATGCCACTCTCGCTCATCTTTCCATGGCTGTCAGTGTCTGCGTGGCCATCATGTGCGGAGAGTTCGAAAGCAGCTTGCCGCCTGAGTCTCCTCATGCCCCCGGTGCTTGTTCTCTCATCAAACGAGTGGCTGCCTCTGAGGGCTTGAGGCATAGTCAGACATACTGCTGAGGCTGTTGGCATTGAGTTGCTTCTGATCAGAGTCCCCACATCACAACCAGCATCTAACTCGGGTTCTTTTACCTCTTCCCTCATGAATGACTTTGTGTTTATTTTGATTGACTCAACAGTGTCTTTTTCTTGGGTGAAAACGCGGGAAACACCTTTCTGTGAGCGTTTCCCGGTATACTCACTTGAGTCTGTGCTACAGGCTACAAAAGCTGCCGTCTGTTTAGGGCTTGGCCTGTAACACTTCCCAAACATAATTTCTTGATAGGACTTTGCGTTAGTGTTCGGAGGACCAGTCTGGTGCTCGGTACTCTCGGAGCGCGAGAAGTAGCCAGAGTCTGTGCTGCCCTTGCTAGACTGACTTGGGAGGGACAGATTGTGGTCAGAGTCGCTGCTTCTTTTTTCAGAAAGCCGAAGTGCGAGCCTCTGTTTGATCGTGCAAGATTGAATTGCACGGCTAGCCTCAGCAGCGGCAGGAGGTGCATTGATTTCTTGGGGCTGGGATGAACCATCCTGAGCTGACATCGACGTGGCTCCCTTTTTCTGAGCAATGAGATTTAGTACTTTTACAGCAGTGTTATCTGATCCCTCCACTGGAGAGTCCAGCAGCAGCAGCGGGTCGTTAAGAGTGTCCTCGTCCGTGTCCGTGCTTTGCTCAGCATCAGAGAATAACTCTCCTTCCCCTTCAAAAGACCCCTGGTCTGTATTGGCATTGTAAGAACCAAGTTCTGAGAGTGGCACTGTTCCAGCTTTGACCGAGTGAGCATGGGACTTTCTGTGTTTGTATAAATTACTCTTGGTTTTGAAGGAGAATCCGCAGGGGACACATGGATAGGGCCGTTCCCCGGTGTGTGAGCGAATATGTTTCTTAAGCACGCTGGGTTTGGCACATGCCCTTCCACAGTAATCACAAACATACTTCCCAGGCTTTTGTGGTTTCTGTTCCACCTTGCACACAGTCTCTGACAGCTGATCCATCCCTGAATGGGAGCACTGTTGTTGGACTTCAGGTGAACTGGTGGACTTCCTGTGAGATGCAGGTCCCGGGGACTGCGCAGAAACTAAGTGACCTACAGCTTTCTGTCTGCCAATGGGAAACGGTTTTGTGGACTGATATGAAGACACCTCATAGTCTTGATGGCTTGTGGACTGGGTTTGGGAGTGCTGATCTTCTAATTGCAGTGATTTCCCTGAGTCAGACATTTCTTTGAAACCACATGTGTCTCTGCTCTGACCTTCTTGCAGTTGTTGGTGCCACCCCTTGCCTTCCAATTCGACTGATGTACTCCTTTTAGTCTGTGCTGCCTCTGAGGTGCATTTTTTCTGTGCAACATTTCTGTCCTGACCCTCAGTGGAGCTTTTCACCCCTGCAGTAGTTTCAAGTGACTCCATGAATCCAATGTCACTTTCTTTGGGATCGATTTTCAAGGACACTATCTGTTATGTAACTGTAGTGATATTAACATACATGTGAATTGACTGCGGGGAAGGGTCATCTGAAAGAAATCAGACAGAATTTACAATTAGACAACTCAGATACAGATTTATAAAAAACAATTATCTAAACTGGAACCACATGAAGATGCACAAGACAAAAAATAGAAGAGTTAAGTTAAACCTCAACAATCAATTCCACAATTGAATCTGAGTTCAAAATCCCTTCCTTTAAAGTGAGAGCTAATCAAGGCTGTTTCCCAAAAGTCCTCCTAATAAAATTGGAGTATAAAATTCATAATGAGCTCCATCACAGCAGGAATGGAAACAAAAATATTTTCTCTTTACCAGCCTCTAAAAAAAAAAAGGTACCTCATGTCAACCCTGGCAGATGACCCACATTTGCTGAAGCCCCATGAACGCGTATACATGTGTGTAGGTATTTTAGGCATATGCCTTTACTGTTGTGTAGGTGTCATGAATGGTTGTATATGTGTGTATGTTTATTTTGTGTATGTATGTGTGTAAACTGAATCTCACAGGAATCTAATCCGTCATCACAGCACTATCTCCTTTCAGCAAGCTTCAACAATCTCAAAATCATCTCCTTTTCCTTAATGTGAAATGTCACTTTTATTACAATATTTACAAATATTTTAATTTGCAAATATCTGTATATGAGGTAATGAATGGTTAGACATCAAAGTTGTTTTTTGCAGGGAAACCATTGAGAGGACAACTTTTATTGATATATTTTGAAAAACTACACAAATTGTAAGCTTAGCTGTGAAATATCCACAATATACCACCCAGGTACTTTCTTTATTCTATATCCCAGATTTAACTCTTAAATTTTTATTTCACTTTGTAGGCTGTGGGTAAAAACTATAAACTTCAGTGGAGGTTTCAAGTGAAAATTATCTACCAAAAATAAAATACTTGAAACTCTGCGGAAGATGGGGGACATAATGTCAGAGAAAAATGTTTTTTTTTAAGTATGGTATGTGTGTTGATGCATGTCAGCACACACAGGTGACACTGTTTCATGGGCGATGATGTGTGATGAGTCTACCTGCAAACCTTTTGATTGCGATATCTACATAAAATACCAAAATGCTCGGCTTAACTCTTTTATCCAATGCCAGGATCATATCATAACAGTCTCAGGTTCCTTGTCTCTCGTGGGATTCAAACCCTTTAACCTCACTGTGTTAGTAGTGTCATTGTCTTCACGCTGAGCTGCACGGGACCACATACTGTCATAAACATGCCGGACTCATCATCATCCCCGTGGTTAAAGTGAATTGCTTTTGCCACTACACTTTCGTCTCACACCATGGGGATGGGTCTCTGAGGGCACGTCATTTCCATCTTCTCAGTATCAAATGCTGTGTCCTCCCTAACGAGGTTATGTAAGATTATCTGGTTCAAACCCTCTGAGTTCCCCTTAATTAGGACATCCTCCGACTCTCACTCTCTTTCTCTCACTCCCTCTCTTTCTTTGTTAGCACACCACACACTCCTCAGGCATAAACCAGAGGATACGAAGCCAAGGTGACTCTCGAGATGCCAAGAGATGCTTGAAAGCAGTTGTAAGGATGATAATCTCTCTTTTTTTTTTTTTTTGCAAATGCCCATTGCCTCTTTTGGCTGTTTATGGTTCAGTAGCTCTGCTCTCGGACAGATTTGAGGGCTTCTTCCAGAGCAGAGTAGAGAAAAGATAATGAAGGCATATGAAGGATGGCGAGGGCTGCCTCAGATTGGAACGATCCATGTTACAACGGGGAGGTTTACAGAGGTAAACTAAGTGGGGTGCCTGGGGGTAACAAAATTCAGAGGCCTGATAGGGAGCTCCCTTTCAAGGTCGGTCTGACCTCATTGCTTAGTTTCCATCCTCTGTGAGCTACGAGAGGAGGGAAGGGGAATATGGGTGCAGAGTGACAGCGAGATAAGACCCTCAGAAACAATGCATACCTTTGAACTAACCACGATAGAGAGGGAGCAGAGCCGACATATTCAGAGTCTCATTGACAAGTCTCTCCACAGATTCAGACTTTTTTNTTTTTTGTACTAACACTGTACCAGCAGACCTTTCACTGCAAATCTCTCCCGCTCCCGGCAACAAGCACTAACCTTTACAAAAATATATGACACAGCAGCAATGACGTGCAACAACAGGAGGCAGGTGGGTGGCAGTAGGTGTGTTTCAGGACGATTGTGGGCTGACTGTGGTACAGTATGTCCGCATGGATGAAGAAATGACTTTATGGAGAGATTTATTTGAACAGCAGACATTTGTGGGGCACATCCCTTACTGCTTTCCACACACGAGAGAGGACAATGAGCAAACAAATGCTGGCTATGGAGAGCATCGTTATGCCGCTGCATTACATCATTAGAGGCTAAGTTGGCCATTAAAGGGAACAGGCATGAAGCCTCACGCTGACAACAAATCCATAAATATCATAAGGAGATGACCGGCTTCAGAGAAGCTGGATGGTAAAACCCTCTGTGGTACTCTTAACAGCAACATAGCACATAGCATGCAGAATCAATCAACAGCTCTCACTGTGATCAAAATGACATAAAGCACACGGTCTGATGGGAAGAAAGCCTCGGCTCATACAGCAGCTGACATTCAGATATCAAATATAATCCTCATACAAACCTGACATTTGAATAGTCCCCTGTCCCATATCGACAGTCACATGTGACATTCCTCATGCTGCATAGTCCGTTTCTCCATTCTCCTCATGTCTGGGCAACAATAATGAAATAAATTAGCAAGGTAAAGTCCCATCAGTCATGAAGCTGCTGGCTGACTGGGTGTACATTAGAAGATCTATTGATGCGAGCTAGTCACCAGAGAAAATACCCAACCGTGACGTGCGGACCCAGGCACAAAAATAGCAAAGGGGCCCTGGGAGGGATTACACAACAGCCCACGTTTAAGGACGCTTTTCCTCTCTCACTGTGTTTCAAAGCACAGCAGCAGCTGCCTCACACTACACACAAAGTGGGGAGTCGGATATCATGATGCAAAGAGCTAAACATCACCTTTCTAGACAGCCGGAGTTCATTCATCCCCAGATTCAACCATTTATTTTACCCTGAAATTGTGTGATCTGGAGGACGACACAAATTCATTCAGGTACACACATTCGTTAACTATTATGATCTACTGTATATAAATCAGTCGGACAGGGCATGTGAAAATAAGCAGAGCAAGGAAGAAATGCAAAAGTGACAAGCGTTTTGAAAGACACTAATCACATGGTGCAGCAGCTCTGAATGTACATTTCCTACAGCGTG
>NTHP01000686.1:285521-310394 GCA_003416845.1 Oplegnathus fasciatus
TGTTTGTTAAAGGTGTAGTCTACGATTCTGGAGAAAGCTTGTTGATATTTGAACTCAACAGCCAAACAAATACACTCCTCCCTTCAGTGCTCCTTCAAACTCGCGCAAGTAACGCACAGTATTAGTTTGACCAGTGCACGAGTTGTGACATATTATACCGAAGTGTTTAGTGGAGACGCGGCTAAAGCGTCGGTATTTGCGCGCACACACAGAGCGGAAAGCTAGCGGACCGTGAGGAGATATTCACAGAATTTGACAAAAACTGTTTTGGATTAGAATCGTAGACTACATCTTTGTTGTGATGTCTTGCCTACAGTCCAACCAATGCTGGATTTTTGAGGTTGATACTGATATTGATGTTTGAGAGTTTAAAAAAATCCCAAAGTTACCTACTGAGCGGGAAATTTTATAGTTGAAAAATAAACTTATTGGTGGACAAACTGTAATGAAGGTTTTCTAGATGATCTTTGGCATTTCTGAACTGCAATTTGTAGTTACTTAGCCGTCATCATATATGCTGATACCTATATATCTGCAATAAGCTAATAGCTTGACTGATTTATCTAGTCTTACCTGAGTCTGTCCTTGAGTAGCCACGGGTTCATTCAGAATCACAGATCCATTATCGGGCCACTCCAGTAAAATGGCAAAGATGCTTTTTTCCTGTGGTCTGGAAGTGTACCTGTTGATGATGAGGCCCATTTAGGAACTTTCAAGATATACATATAATTATTATCAATATACAGTATATGCAATTAACACATAATTACCAATATCTGATCTTATTATTACATTATTAATACATTATGAGAAGGAGGACATCAAATCACACACAGCTACAAGAAATGACATAAAGTCCAAGACTTCTTTCTGATGTGGTCCTTAATGTAAGATGCAGGTGTCCAGGTGACTAGGCAACAAACCAACACAATAAATACCTGTAACATTATAACATAACCAATAAAATCACTTATCATCATCAGTTAAATCACAGGCTACTTACTCACTCACTTACTACTAGTTATGTAACGCAGGAATTTTACAAGGCAACTTTTGTCCACTCAAGTTGCACAAAAAAAATCCTTTCACATTATGTACAATGATTTGGGATTTTTACACCTAAATATCAAGAACAAACAGGACAAAAATTTAATCTATGCTATAAATGTCCTTTAAAAAAGGATCTAAAGGCTGATTTGAATGATTGGTTTGAACATATTATACAAACACAAACAAAAACCCACCAGACTTTGGGGGTGACGGTCTCTTTCTGAGCCCGCCATGCTGTTGTGTTGTAGATGGCCTCCCCGTTGACCTTCAGCCACTGACCCATCTGCCTCAGACGCTCCTCAAAGATGGGAGCGATCCGTCCATCGTGTGTCGGACCGACGTTCATCAGCAGGTTTCCCCCACAGGACACAGTCTCCACCAATGTCTGAAACACACACACACACACACACACACACACACACACCAGAGTTAAAGACGCTGTATATGGCTGCTGTTCATCAGTACATCATTACAGGTTTGTTTTGTGCTGTACGTGAAGTGACACCAGGCTGGGTTTTATAGAAAATTTACTTTACTGCTTTACTGCATAAAGATTTCTTTACAGCTGGAGGGCGCTGTTTCTTCAGAACAAATAGGAGTAAAACTTGTAGAGTTAACTATAAACTATTAGTTGATTTACTCGATTTGTTGACTGACTATTTTCATAGTCAATCAATCATTTAAGTCATTTTGTAACCAAAAAAAACTAAAAATTCACAGTTTCCAGCTTCTCAAATGTAAATATTTGCTGGTTTTCTTTGTCATCTATAATAGTAAACTAAATATCTTCAGCTTTTGGACTGTTGTTCACACAAAACAAAGAATTTAAACATGTTAACTTGAGCTCTGGGACATTTTGATGTGCATTTTCCACTATTTCATTGACCGATCAATTAATCGAGAAAATAAAATGCAGATTAACTTGCAGCCCTATTTCAGAGATTCATGCAAAAACAGAAAGAGGAAGGAGTTCTTAAACAAAGTGAAAGAGGAAGTAACAGTAATAGGGTCTGTGGGAAATCTCAACCAAGAATCTGTCACAACAGTTCATTCTTGACCTTGGAAACAGCAGTTCACAAAACAAACTCAACTCAAGGTCCTCAATTGTTCTGGAGCTTTCGACCGCATCTCACAGTCTGCATCAGCAGATGGAGTGCATATAAGACTGCTGCCTGTTTCCAAGGTCAAGATTGAACTCTAAAGCTACATTTTTCGTAGTCCTAAAGGCAGTCAGAATTATGGAATTAAAATTTTCACATGACAAGTGAGCAAGCTCCATCTGCTGATGAAGACCATGTGATCCGGTTAAAAGCTCCAGAACAACTGAGTGGAACTTAAATTGAGCTTGTTTTAGTCAACCAACATCTGTGTCAGTTGTTTAGAGTAATTATGGTGTATCACTACTAATTTGAAAAACCATATACTTTAAAAAGACTGTATGTTGTGTCTGTGACATGTGGAAAAGGTTTGAAAATCTCATATGAAGCTTAACTTTTTGGGGGTTTTCACACAGTAGACCTTAGATGATAGAAATATTTTCAATTTTCAAGATTGTTATTGACAATTTGAGTGGAAGGAAGAGGCCTCGCCCAAGTTAAATGCTTCAGTTGTAAAATCATAATGAGCAACAAACAAAACAATCTATATAAGCCATTTAATCCTGCATAATGATTTTCATCAACAGATTGGTTACCTAATTAAACAGTTTACAGCTAAATGAGATATTCAGCTCTCACCGCTACGAGCTGCTCGATGGTGAGGTAGTCCCTGAGAGGAGCGTTTCGTCTGTAACCCCAGGACTTTGTGTCGATGGTCATGCAGTTTTCCCATTTGTGTTTGAGCAGGTGTCCTGGCTGGTAGCGATCATTACAGGTGTAATATCCACCGTGGGTGCAGATGGTGCCAGAGCCCCAGCGATCATTCGTCACCACTGTGTCTCGCACAGGACTGTGAAGGGTAGCAGGTTAATGTCCCACTGGCTATGTAAATGATAAATCTAATAACACTTACTGTATGAGTTTATTTAACTGTATTACCTGTCATTATAGAGCCAGGCTAAGAAACCTGTGCTGTTCCAGTAC
Source organism: Oplegnathus fasciatus (assembly GCA_003416845.1). Classification (NCBI taxonomy): domain Eukaryota; kingdom Metazoa; phylum Chordata; class Actinopteri; order Centrarchiformes; family Oplegnathidae; genus Oplegnathus; species Oplegnathus fasciatus. The sequence goes on from NTHP01000686.1 coordinate 288,653, forward strand.
TTGTCAGGCGCATTTCCGTCCCCATCAGACCACAGCACCTCTGGTTTGTACTTGACAATGAGCTCATAAAGCTCAGGCAGAGTTTTACTGGTAGGAAAGTAGTTTGTAGTGAAGACATTGGCGGCGTCCTGTTCAAAGAGCGGATTAAACCACTCAAAGAGAGAGTGATACAGCCCTAAACGCAGGTCACTGTTAGCTCGGAGGGCACTCGCCACTTCATCTACCAGATCTCTTTTTGGTCCAACGTCCACTGCGTTCCAGTTCCAGGAGTTTTTTGAGCCCCATAGTGTGAAACCTGGAAAACACACAAAACAATTATACATCTCCTGCATGATACAAAACAATCAAATAATGGGTCCTTAAACAAGGAAAAATACTGAGAGAAAGGATGTCGATGGCGTCTTGTACCTTCATGGTGTTTTGTGGTCAGGACGATGTACTTTGCTCCTGATGAGGCAAAGATGTCTGTCCATTCTTTGGCATCAAAGAACTCAGCGGTGAACAGTGGCGCAAAGTCTTGATACTTGAAGTCTGGAGGATAATTCCTTTTCATGAAGTCCACGTACGGCTTTAGTTTTTGCTTCTGCCAGTAACACCTGGAACAGAAAACAAATGCAGGACAGGCTGAAGGAAGACAATTTTGTTCTACAACGGCAAAATACACGTGTATTTACTGTATGTCAGACAAAAATCGCAATTTATGTTTAAGGTTGACAGTCTTTGATGGAAAGTGAAAGATTTTTGGGGGTTTTGGGTCTCAAAAGGAGCCTCGTGACCCTTATGTTCGTCACTCTGAGAACTGTTACACTGTAACCAATCAACCAACCAGTCAATATGTTTGTTTTTTTTAATAAGGTTCGGAAGACAATCAAAATTCATGGCCTATTAAAACAGAGTCTTTACATCCAATATGCCAACTAACATACAAATAGACAGGCAGCAGAGCGAGGTTTAGTCCCCTAGGCTTATTTTCCAAAGTACAGAGTGTGCCTATCACTCCAGCAAAAGCTATTCTATTTGTTCTTCTCCAAGTCATCAGTCAGGTCTTTGTGTGCAGGAAAAGCAGGTTTCTCTGCATTGTAAGTCGGGTGCAGGTCTTCAGGAGATGGAGATTTGAGAAACTCCGCTCAGCTGTGACAAAAAGTCTCACTGTCCCCCCTGTACTGGCGCCAGTGGTCAGGTGACTGTGGAGGGAGGTCCATGACAGTCAGGACTCCATGCTCTTCTTTGGTCTTAAAGTAGTTCTTGCAAAGCTTTGAGGTGGTTTGGGATCATTATCCTGCTGCAGTATGAATCTTTCTCCACAAAGATACAAACCATCCAATATGCCAACTAACATACAAATTGACAGGCAGCAGAGGAGGTTTAGTCCCCTAGGCTTATTTTCCAAAGTACATAGTGTGCCTATCACTCCAGCAAAAGCTATTTAACACTTGTGCAAGTCATCAGTCAGGTCTTTGTGGATGGCCAGGAAAAGCAGGTTTCTCTGCATTGTAAGTCGGATGCAGGTCTTCAGGTGATGGAGACTTGAGAAACTCCGCTCAGCTGTGGCATAGTGAGCTGTAATACCCGATGGCCAGCGCGACTATGCCCGTCAGAGTTTTGTTGAGAGCTGGAAGTGCCACGAAATTTGACGGAGGCAGCTGCCTCGTAATTCTCTATGCTGGAAAAACCCCGGCAGCGATCAGGCAGACCAAAAGTGACCACACCATCAGAAGATCAATACATCAAGCTTAGTTCCCTGAGATAGAAAAGCAACTTCATCACAGATACAGAATTTGCTAAATAAAGAACACAAGACTCCAATCAACAAAAGTACCGTCAAAAGAAGGCTGTCTTGTCGTGGTCTCAGAGGACGAGTAGCATATTCTAAACCACTTCTCAGGAGGGGAAACAAGGCCAAACTCTCGGGGTGGGCTAAGAAATACCAGCATTTCACAGTGGATGGCTGGAAAAAAGTCCTATTTACTGATGAATCCAAGTTTGAGATTTCTGGCAGTAACAGAGGAGTGTATGTAAGGAGACGAACAGGAGAGAGAATGATTCCGCAGTGTGTCAAACAAACAATGAAACATGGTGGTGGGAATATTTAAGTCTGGGGGTGTTTGCCTACTCTGGAGTTGGACACCTGCACTGAATTGACTACACCCCGACCAAGTACCACTCCATTCTTCAGAGACACGCTACACCCTCTGGTTTGCATCTTTGTGGAGAAAGATTCATACTGCAGCAGGATAATGACCCCAAANNGAGAAACCTGCTTTTCCTGCACACAAAGACCTGACTGATGACTTGCAGAAGAACAAATAGAATAGCTTTTGCTTTGAGAGTGATAGGCACACTCTGTACTTTGGAAAATAAGCCTAGGGGACTAAACCTCGCTCTGCAGCCTGTCTATTTGTATGTTAGTTGGCATACTGGATGTAAAGACTCTGTTTTAATAGGCCATGAATTTTGATTGTCTTCTGAACCTTATTAAAAAAAAAGCACAAAAAAAACTGGTTGTTTGGTTGGTTACAGTGTAACAGTTCTCAGAGTGAAAACCATAAGGGTCTGTATCAACAGGAGCCAGGATGCTCCTTTTGAGCCGGCATCCCCTTGTCCGTAGAAGGCCTTGAACGCTCACTGCTTGATTACGGACCACTGCGCTAAAAAAAAAAAGCTTTTGATCTGGAAGTACCCTGATGAGAAGAGGAGGGAATGCATTTCTTACCAGATTTTAGTTGTACAAAAATGGTAGGCTAGGCTGAGATTGAAAGGAAGTTGATGTGAAAAAGTTTACATCATCCAAAGCTGAATGCCCCCCCACTTCAAAACTCATTCTGATGCTGCTGCATCTGACCTCAACCCCACTGAACATTTATGGGGGCACTTGAAGACCGAGAAAGCAAAGCATTATGTGACATAGCAAGAAGCTCTTTGGAACATTGGGCCTCATTCACCAATATATTCCTTAGTTTTATCTTAAATTTGTTCTTCAGAAAGGTCCTAAGAAAAGTCTACATCAGATTCATGATGTGTTCTTAAACCACAGAATTGTTCGCAGCTGTGTTCTTATAATGATGAATCCCATTGTCCTCTTAACTTTAGCGCGCGTGCCAGTTGTTCCTACTTCGCACAGGTAAACACCCCACCAATCCCCATAAAAGGGCACGAGACTGCAGGGCCTTGTGTACACACAGAAATTGAAAAGAAAAGTTGAGAGAGAAGTCAAGAAAGCCCAAATGAAAATATAAAGATGGTGGAGCACCGGACTCCAAACATAAGAAAAACTTCAGTAGTTCTGAAGTGGAGGTACTGCTGCAGGAAGTGAACAACAAACAAGCTGTCATATTTAGTAGCATCAGTAGTGGATAGAAAATAACAAGAAAAAAAAGATGTATGGGGTGCTATTGCTCGTCCAGTGAACGCTGTATCCGGAGAAGGGCGCCCAACTGATGAAGTAAAAATGGCTTGATCTCAAATCTGAGGCCAGAAAGATATTTGTCACTCTCTGCAAATAGATCCAGTGCTCGAAGTGGGCCAGTACTCACCGGTACACAGTACCAGCACCACTGGATTTTACTCTTTGGTGAACCGTGACTTTTTCTTGCGCACTTCTCTCAAACTGTCGGGACTCTTTTCTGCCCTTTCCACATCAGGTTGTCCGAGCGTTTGATAAAATATAGACCTACTGCATCACCCAGGCTAGTCTAAGTAACGAGCATGGTGATGCAGAGGTGCTTCGTTTGTGTGACACATTAAAGTAGAGAGAAGAGAAAGTATCCAGGGATTNGAAAACGCAATAACCAATTATTTTGCACAAACATGTACAAATCCCTCATAAGAAAACATCGGTGAATGTCAGAATCTTCGTGAAAACTGCGTTAGTGGGTTTTAAGAAGAGATTTGGTTGGTGAGTGAAGCCCATTGTCAAATCATGCTGGGATAACATGGGTCATCAGGGTTTGTGGCGTCCATGCTGTCATTAAAGCAAAAGGGGGACAAACCAAATGCTAAGATATTCTGAAATTCATGTACATTTTTCAAAGATTCAACTTTTCACTCAAATTGTTAAGATAATCTTATCATTTGTAATGAAAAAAAATATAGTATTACATTGGAAACAAATGCAAAATAGAAGTGACTGGTGGTCTCAGACTTTTGGACCCCACTGTATGCAACGAAAGTTTAAATTATGTCATAATAATATGTCAAGTAACTGCTAGAAATGGGGAACAAAGCTCACCAGAACCACTCGCTGCCGAAGCTGGGAACAGAGAAGACCCCCCAGTGTATGAAGATGCCAAACTTGGCCTGGTCGTACCACTCTGGCAGCGGTCTGGAGTCGATGGATTTCCAGTTCGGTTCATATTTGGCTCTGCTGGTGCCGATCAACAGCATCGATAAGAGTAAAGAAACGGTTAAACCTCCCATCGCAGGTCGAAATCACCCAGTGTGACTAAATGATCCGGAGTACAGGGCGGCTATCACATTATAAAGAATAAAGTTGACGGTAAAAAATCACACAATAAAGCGACAGGAACAAGACGAGGTAGAGAACTAATAAACATGCAGCTCAAACAAGAAGCAGCCTCTTCAAACCGGGAGTGTTTAGAATGTCGCCCGTTGATGCCCCGCTGAGGTTCGACCAATCAGATGTAATGGAACGCCGCTCTCCCGGGCAACGCTGCGTTCTACATCTCGCGCTCCGACGATGTACATCTTCGCGCATGCGCGGTGCGCTTGTCCTTGCGGAAGAAGGCAGTGTTTTGGTTTTGAACGCTACTTTGTACACATGCATGGCTACGTTGACTGTCACTGTCACATCTCTGCGGGGGATTTTGACAAGGTATGAGAGCGCTTTAAAGTCAGTATTTCATCTGTATATTTTATTAGGTGTTAACTTTTCCTCTTTTTGTTGTCAGGACATAGAGGAGGTGATTGAAAACTCAAAAAAGGTGAGGCGTCTCAGCTGAGAAGTATTGTTCAGAGTAGTTATTATTGTGTGTGATTAACTAATTTCTTTGCTTTATTATGTCCAAGGCTGGGTTGTTGGCGCTGTTAGCCGTGGCCGAGCATGCTGGGGAGTTTGACAAGATAATTGAGTTGTCACAGAGGTTTGTACAACTATTAGAGAGACATAATGTGAATTTAAGCTGTTCGTCTCTTTGTGCTGACGTTTTCATTTTTTCCCAGGTTTCCAGGTTTTATTTTTCCCTGCCTAGGAGTCCACCCTGTTCAAGAAGTGTCCCCAGAGCAACAGAGGGGGGCTTCTCCTCAGGTAGGGTCGAGTTTGAAGGGTCGGTTCACCCTAAAAACAGAAAACTCACTTACCTGTAGTGGAGTCTAGCCAGGCAGGTAGTTTTTGTTTGAGTTTTCCAGGTTTGGAGAACTTTCTGTGGGATTTCTGCCTCAAACTAGATACAATGGATGTGGTCCAGGTCCTACCAGAGTGCTTCTCTGATCCATGTTCTCTGCATTTTATTGACCTAAAATATTCATTCCCTTTCTCCATTTTGTAATTTTACTGTTGATATTTTCCACTCTGTATATATGCTATCTGTTGCATGTTTTTTTTTATTATTATTTTGGGGGCATTTTTTATTTTCATTCAATAACAACAGCAGAGAGGACAAAGAGGGGAAAGAGAGGTAGGGAATGACATGCAACAAAGATCCTTAGTCGGATGTGACCCGGGGAAAGTCCATGTCGGATGAGGGATCCGTCCTCTGTTCTCTTAGTGAGGTCTCTGCCTTTTTTCCACTTAAAGTTGTTTTTGAACTGTCTAATAGTTTCCGTATGTGTACAGGTCGTAAAGCCCTTTGAGGCAAACTTGTGATTTCAGGCTACATAAATCAAACTTGACTTGAATAGAATTTTGTGGCGCTCGGAGCAGTGAAATACAGCAACACCTCTTTCCAGAAACAATGTCCTCATTACTCTGGATGATCCACAGTCAACACTTTCTGTAGCAACTAACGTAGTTCCAATGAAAGCTGTCCCCAGTGAGGTCCCAGAGTAACAGGGACATTGTTTCTGGAAAGACATGTTGCTGCTGAATGTCATTTTTCAATGCTTTTTGTACAGTAATATGGGTTAATATAGCGAAGGAATAAAGGATGTTTTTTTCTGCCTTCTATGCAGGATCTAGATGCTGCTCTACCATTAATAGAGAAGTACAAAGACCACCTTGTGGCCATTGGGGAGGTAATAATTCAGTATCTCTGATGTAACTTCATTGAATAGCAGTTCGCTGTCCTGGCCTTCTTTTCATTCATGTTAACTATTTTTTGCATCTGTTATTTTAGGTTGGTTTGGATTTTACACCCAGATATGTCAGCAATGACACTGATAAAGAGAGCCAAAGGCAGGTCCTCATTCGTCAGGCACAGATAGCCAAGGAACTGGATCTCCCTCTGTGAGTTAAACTGTAGATGATATTAACTCAGCTGGTAAAATTTTAATTTAAGCTTCACAAGGTGGTGTATGCACATCCCAACATTATATCAGAAAAGGCGCCCACACACTGATTATGCTCCCACAAAAAATCATCATTACCTGAGGAAGACTTAAAGTTATAATCTCAAAGATTTCTGTTAAGTCACTATCTATCACCGAATGATGCAACACAATGGTGATTGAACCTGTGGCCCACTGATGAAAGCCCTTGCATTTGCAGTGTTACGACCCGGGTGTCGGGAGCGACTTTCCCAGAAAAATCTGTTTTGGGAGCATCTTTTCAGTGTGCAGATGCCTTTTTCTTGATGATATTTGAATTTGATGAATCCACACACACAAAATACTTGACTTTGAGAAAACCTTTAATACTTGCAGTAACATGAAATACATGATGTGACTTCCATAATATTTTTGTGTGTGTTTTATTTCTAGAAATGTTCATTCACGTTCTGCAGGAAGACCCACCATCCACCTCCTGAAGGAGCAAGGTAAACAGCCAAGTTCAGATTCTCAATTCACCTGTGGATAAACTGTGTACTTGAGTATTTGAGAAGTAAACTGCAATTCCTCTGAACTGTCACTAGGTGTCGAAAAAGCTCTGCTCCATGCTTTTGATGGGAAACCGTCTGTTGCCATGGAGGGAGTGAAGGCTGGATATTTCTTTTCTATCCCACCATCCATCATACGGAGTGAACAGGTACATAAATAAACAAAAACATGGATTTTATAGACATAGTTGCACATTGTTTGAATACACAACTAAACTACTGACATGTTCTCTTCAGACAGCACTGACATGTTTACTCTGTTGTTATTGGTTGACTTTATCACGTTAGATGTTAATGATTGATGAAAGTTTGTTTGTGTATTTTCCACCAAGAAGCAGAAACTTGTGAAACAGTTGCCATTAGAGAACATCTGTCTAGAAACTGATTCTCCTGCTCTCGGCCCAGAAAAGCAGGTAAAGTATTTTTTTTTTATTTAAGTTGTGACCTGCATGTTTTTCTATTTTTAGGAGGATATTTGCAATATCTCCTTGGCTTTTCTTTTACATGCATATTTATGATACATACAAATAAATCTGTCATACTTCGTATTCCCGTTTATCATTAAAAGACCTAAAGTTTTAGGTATTTATGCTCTTGTTCTGTGCCCTGAATGCAGGTGAGAAATGAGCCCAGAAACATCTGTATCTCTGCTGAGTACATCAGTAAGATCAAAGGAGTGTCGCTGCAGACGGTGATGGAGGTGACAACACAGAACGCTCTCCGGCTCTTCCCAAAGCTAAAGACTGCCATCAGGCCCTGATGAAGCCTTAAAAGTTTATTTCATTAGTCAAGAAAATCTCGAATTAGATGCCCACAACTTTTTGATACCATTATGGTCTTTTTAATGTGGAAGAACCAAGTTGCCCTAAAGTGTCAATAAATAAAAACTAGAGGGTCAGATGAGGTGTAAATCAGTGTCAGAGCCACATCTTCAAAGCTAAAAAACCTGTTTGTGGGCAATATAACTGTACTTGAATGCTGAAAGCCATTTATTTATCTCCATTTATTCTTAAATAAAGGAAGATGAGATAACAATTTAACACACAAGCTGGATATTTTTCATGTGTGTGATACATCTGAAACATCCAACAGTTCATAAACACCTCGTCATGTAACAAAAACAGCTGACATCAATCATGGTCACTCATTTAAACATTCATGTCATTGTAAAGTGAATAACGACGACATGCCACAGTTTTAATTTTCCTATTTCTCTTCGACAGACCTAAGCAGAGCAGTGATATCATTACATTAGTCATTTCCCTGCTCACTTGTACTATTTATTTCAATGTTGCTGCTCTTTCTCTATAATTAAAAGGTGAATCATCGTTCACCTAACATCAGCTGCCATAGCTGAACTCTAATGGCCCTGGATCAGTCACAGTTCATAGCTGTATGGGGTATTGCTGCCTTCAAGTGCTCCTCAAAAGATCCTACTTTTGAGCTCTAAGGTTTTAGAGTTAGAGTTTAACCCTACTGTTGAGTACTTCAAATGTGTTTCACTGCTGCTAGCACACTGTAAACACTTTCATTTGTTTCTTTAATTTGTTTTAATGGAAAGGTTTAATGTCATATAATGATTTAAATGCTGATTTAGGGGCTTTTCCAACCTGACAATAGTTAAATACTGACTGGAAAAGCAAATTCCTTGTTGATTCCCACCATCAAAGACATTGACACAGCCCCCATATATCAACTACTGGCAGGTACTGTCTTAAATATATCTGTATCAACTCTCAAAAAGTGTTGTAAAGTGACACAGTAGAAGTGTTTGTCTTTCTCAATACTTTAATGCTACATTTCCACAATAAGATTGATGAGCTGCTTTAATTTTGTTCCAACTTCCCAGATTATCTTTGTTACTTGTTGCAAAATAAAGTCAAACAATCTAAAGCCTTTTAAAGTTCAAGTTCAAGTTTAGCATTAGTGCCTTTAAATATGCAATAAAAATATGTATAAAATAGAATAAGAATAAAATGAGTAATATTTAGTAATGTTAACTATAGTAACTTTGAATGATAATTACTTAAACGTTGTCTTAGGGCAATTCCTTGGCAGTGTCCTAATTCAGGATCCTAGTGGCCTGAGGGTAGAAGCTCTTCCTGAGCCTCTCAGTGCTGGCCTGGTGTATCCGGTATCTTCTTCTCGACCGCAGCAGGCAGAAAAGGCCGTTATCTGGGTGGTTGGGATCCTTAATGCTTCTCCTAGCCTCAGTCTTACACCGCCTGATGTCTTTTATGCAGGGTAGAGTGCTGCCTGTGGTGCGCTCTACCACATCATTAATCAGTTTAACATAATAGTAATAAAGTAAAATAAAAGGTAAAACATTTGGACATTTTATTAGGTTTCAAAAAAGAGCAGCACATGGATATATTTATATAACTGACTGACATATAAATGCAAGATACAGGTAAGAGGAAAATATAATTAATAAAGGAAAAGAAATGGCAACAGATATAATTAAAATAAACAGTGTAGTCTGTATTTTAAACAGATGATGTCTCCATGTGAGTTTTATCTTTACATTTATAAATAAATCAAATTAATTTTATTTTGTCTGTTTTTAAAAAACTATTTTACAGTTTTAAGTTAATCTCAATGATACATTTCTTACTTTTGTCATTTAATAGCTTCTTACCTAATTATTTCTAATTAGTATTGTAACAAATGACTTTTACTTAGGGCACTGCCCTCCAAACATCTTTATTTTTTAATTACAACTAAAGTGAAGTGATATGTTCACTGAAAAAAAATCCGGATTTTTCTGGTATGTCGTGAACGCAGCATGTGTGCAGTTCAGGGACCACCCTGCTCGGACACGCCAGCCGTCACACGCTCACTGAGGAGCGACTGACAGTTTGTCCGACCAGTGCGGAGCTTTGTTGATACCCGGAGCCAGCGGCTGAACTTTGCCTCATTGGCCCGTGTTTGTTAAACTTCCCCCCGGGGTCGCCTCGGGGGAAATTTGCATGTCCTTCAGCGCGTCGCCCGCCTCGCTGCCTCGCTGCTTTAAGGTGTTTACAAGAAATTGTGTCAAGTCAAATCAAGGTGAACAGCGGCTCGTGCTGCAGTTGCACGATGCTCACTGCATGCACGCGGAGCTGAGAGGACTTCTGCTATAGAGTTGGTGAGTAGAAGTTAAATGTTGGTCACTTTTATTCATTTTTATTGTGAAATCAACCATAAGATCATTTTAACTCATAGTTCAATGGCTTGGTTTGTTTTAAAACTTTTCAGTGTGCATGTTTGTGCCTTTCTGCTCTCTTATCACACAGCCAGTTAATAGTTAATATTGCACTTTTATCAGTATTTGATTAGGTTGTATTTCCCAAGCATGCTGTGGATATGGTGTCATGCTTTACCCCACAAGCATGGGAACATAGACTGATGGTCTCCTCCATCACACATAAAATCAACCTGTTGCAGAGACCCTTTCTCCTTGGCTCTGCAGGTCTGAACATCAACACCATGACAGGTGACACGGTGGTCTGGAGGGGTCTGACCTGGATGAAGCAGGCGGCCAGTAGAGCCCCACCAGGCGGCCTGCACGGCTCCGGGAACCAAAGGCTGGTAAACTTCCATCACTCTGCCGGATCAGCAAGGGTGAGCAAGTCGTCCGTGATTTGGCCAGCTGCAGAGCAGGATAGAGTTTCCCAGACATGCAGCCCAGATACCTTCTGTGTCTGTTTCTGCCACCATCGCCTCATCAACACCACAACAATAGTGACCGTGGCTGTGAGGCAGATGATGCTGGAATAGAAGACATATAATATGGAGTTTTAAAGTCTGATAGTGGTCTTTTATGTCAAAAGTGAGAGTGTTTCCAACAGGATTTTATACTTTGAAGGGAAGTGAAGCCTGCAAAATAACATTTGGACCAGTGGCTCTGCTCCTTTTTGGCTCATGAGCCCTTAAAATGAAGCAGTGTCTACTTGTGACCCCTCGTCACAGCTTGCATAGGTCTGATTTTCCCCTTGAAACTTTTCCGATTTGTTCAATTTGAATAATTAATAGAGGCCTGAACAGGTACAATTATCCCATATTTCACCAAAAAAGAAAAACTTGGAGTTGAATCAAAGAATGGATTCAAGTTTGTAGAGCAGAACAATTTGTTGTTTTTTTCTTTTCTTTCCTTATGAATCATCTTGTGACCATCACAGGACACTAGAATCACAAATTCTTAGATAAGCTGCCTCTTTAGGCAAGTTTTATTTCCGTATTTTACTGATGGCAGCTCCTGAAACAGTAAAATCAAATCCTCACCTTCGTCATATCAGAGTTAAACAACACAGTTTGTTGTCCTTAGTTCTGTGTTGTGTTGTCATGGCCGGATTAAACCTACTGGAGAGGTTCAGGGCAGAAACTTGTTGTTGGGCCCCATGTTGACTGCATAACGTTGAACTATTCCGTTAACATTTACTCATATGAATCATGTTTTCATCCAGGAGACTTTCAACAGACAGCAGAAAGTCTGCGTCCACAGAGCCACGGCAGCACACTTTCACAGGTATTCGACTCTGGGAGCTGGTTTCAGTACCTGTTTCATTGGAAGTGTCAATGGCGGACAGGGGACCTGCAGTGGAAGACCCAGCACTAAACGTCTGAGGTACCACAGGGACTGGTCACGCCAGCTCTTCTATGGACATACAAGGTTATATAACCAGGACAACTCCACGGTGGGGCGGCTGACATCAGAGGACATTGATAAAGCAGGAAACACCAAGAAAACAAACAGCAAGCAACATAAGCAAGTGGTAGCCACTCTAACGCCTTTTTTTTATCAGTTATGTTGTGGTTATTGCTTCAACATTTGCACCGCAGCATTTTATTTGTCTTTTGTCCTTCAAGTTTAGTCGTTTACTTGTATTTCAGCTCAGTGAACGAGCCAGAGAGAGGAAGGTGCCCGTCACACGGATAGGAAGGCTGGTGAATTTTGGAGGTAGGTGTGTTTACTGGAAAAATGACATTAATATGACCATAGTCCTCGTTACCATAAAGGTTTCAGTTAGAATCCTCAGACCAGAGACTGTGGGGAATGTAAATGCTTAAAACTACTGCCAATGTGCCCTTCAGCAAGGCGTTTGACCCTCAGTTGCTCTGGTGGCAGGGCTCTGTAGCCAGTGTTAAATTACTGGCTGAAGGTGTGATCTTGTGTGAATGTGAAGTAGAGCACGGCTGAAAAAGTGTTTTATGTGCATGTTCAGCAAAAAAATGAAAGAAAACAGCTGACGTGTTACTTTACATGAATCACTGGCAGTGATGGAGGAAGTACTCCACAGTGAAGAAATACAAGTAAAAGTCTTTCATTCAAGATTCCACTTAAGTAAAAAAGTACTTAAAGTAAAAGTACTACAGAATGGTCCGCCTTATATTATTATACTGATATTATTTGAATATTATTACTTGATGCTTTAACACGTAAGCAGTATCTTAATGTTACAGCTGGTGGAGGTCCACCACATTTGAACTACTTCATTTACTGTTGGATATTTTAATCTATAGCACAGTGTCGTATTTTATTAATTGATCAGATGTTTTGTTTGTAAAATCTTTATCTGTAAAGTTCCTCCAGCTGCCAGATGAATGTATTAGAGTAAAAAGTACATTTCCCTCTGTGTAGTGGAGCTGAAGTATAAAGGAGCATAAAATTGTAGTAAAGTAAAAGTAAAAAATTGTACTTAAATGCAGTACTTGAGTCAATATACTTGGTTACTTTCCAACACTGATCAGTGACAAGGGTATCAAAGCGTATGATTTTTAACAGTTTTTCAACTTCACTGACCTTTAGTTTAGTTTTTAGAGCCCATTTTTAGTTATGCTTTTATTTATTTATTTCTTAAATATTAAAGGTGCCCTGTGGTTCCCTGCCTTTTCTGCAAACAAAACGGAGACCCACATGTAAAACAGGGTACCTTTTTAAGTTTTAGTTCTTTTTTTAAAATAAAAGTACAACTTTAAATGTTCAGAATAGGTATTCTATGTAGTAGAGCTGAAGCGATTAGTCGATGCTTGTTTTTTAAGCAAAAATGACAAATTAATTGGTTTCGGCTTCTTAAAAGTGCTCTATGGAGTTTTTAACTGGTTATGAAGCAATCTCAATTTAATACTGATGCCTCAATATGGCCTATATAAGCAAACAAAACCAACAGCGAGAAGATTGGCTATTTCTATTAGTTTCTAGTTATTCTTAATGCCTTTCCACGAAATCAGACAAAACAGCGCTGGGGTTTGCTCTGGCTGTATTTAAGTTGCTTCAGCCACTAACTGAAGGTCCGTCTCCGGAGCTGCCACCCGCTCTCCTCCTGGAGAAGTAGTCTCCTTGCAGCGGGGAGTGAAGCGGAGGGAACATGTAACCTAACGTTAGGTGAAACACTACCGCCTTTGTCCACAGGGACCGCCAAAATCAACACAAAGTGGATTGTTCCATTGAGCTGCTTTAAATGTCATTATTTCTTTTTTTTCTGACATTTTATAGACTAAATGATTAATTGAGGAAATAGGTAGCAGATTAATCAATAATAAAAAATGAAATGCATTTAATAACTCAAGATCATTTTGATAATCTTAAATGGACTCTCGCATTTTCTTAGATAACTTCCAACTATTTTTGACACGAATTGTGCAAACAAGTTGTGCAAATGACAAGTGACACAGGGCTGGCACTTCCTGCAGAGCAGCAGGGACTCATGGGAAACTAACAAGTCGCTCTGCAGGATATCAGCACGGCAGAGTTTATGTAATTTGTTATGAAGTCCAAAAGACATGAAGCCAACACACTTCTTATATGTTTTCATTCTCTTTCATCTAGTTTTACAAGTAGAGTTGTTGTTTTCGTGTGTGAATGCCAAAGTTTAATTTTGGATTTGGTTGAGAGGTTTTGCATTGATGACCTCAGGCACCAGTTTTGCAGAGCTGGGGTCAGACTCGGGGAAGTGTTGACGTGCTCCTTCACAAGACTGGAATTACAGAGTATCAGTAGCTGAGAAAATGTTTCGGGGACATGCCAGAGTCCTGCCTGAGAATCCAGCTAATATAAAACGTGTTGTCAGCAATCAGCCTTCTTCTCATCAAAGGGCAGCACACTTAACAGTCGTAGCAGCCGTTTCTGCCCCTTATTTCTTGGCCTTAATTTACCCCTGAACTCTCAAGGGCTCTGACTGTTGCCCTGAGAAATTAGAGCCGCCTCTGGTTCCTGATTGCTCTTATCACTTTTTTGTTGCTGCTGTTATCAGACGCAGAGTAGGGCATTGGTAAGGTAAACGCTGTGGGTATTCATAAATAACAATTGGCAGGTTGATAATGTTAACTTCACTTTTCAAACAGCGCCTGTTTATCTATTCAAAGAATGTTTGTCAATCGTATATTCAGTTGTGTACTCAAATCTTTTACTTAAATAAAAGTAGTAATACCACAGTGTAAAAATACTCTGTTATGAGCAAAAGTCCTGCATTCAAAATCTTACTTAAGTACATAAGTATTATACTTAAAGTAAAAGTACTCATAATGCAAAATGGCTCATTTCAGAAAAATGTATATTATATTGCTAGATTATAATTATTGATGCGTTAATGTGTAAGAGTCAAAGGTTGAACTGATTTTAACTGCTTTATATGCTGCTGGGTAGCTTAATCTATATCAATATATCCTAATTTATTAATGGATTTATATTTTGTATTGATAATCAATCTGTAAAGTAACTGTCAAATAAGTGTAGTGGAGTAAAAAGTACAATATTTGCCTCCAAAATGTAGTGGAGTAGAAGTATAGTAGCAGAAAATGGAAATACCCAAGTACAAGTACCTCAAAATTGTACTTAAGTACAGTATGTGAGTAAATGTATTTAGTTACATTCCACCACTTTTTGCATTCATTTCTTTGTGCAGGTCTGGCGGTTGGACTCGGCATCGGGGCGATCGTTGAAGTGGCCAAGAAGAGTTTAAAACCCCAACAACAAGGTGGTGAGAGGAAGATTTTTGTTTTATTGGTGGCTTGAGGAGTGCTTTGGTTTTAATGACGATATTATGAATATAAGGTTTAACATGGTCACTCTCCATGCTGGTTTGTGTGTGGTGATCTCAGGAGGCTGTAGTCGCTCCTCTAAAGCAGTTTTATCTTGCATGTCATTTAAACAAAAATTTAAGATGATGAACAATTTATTATATGTAAACAACTGATATCCATTTGTTTATTGTTAACTGTGAAGTTCCCATTAGCTTAATATGTAGAAATCAGTTAATCTAATTGAGGTCAACAATATATAAACATGTCACAGTATAGGATATATGATCATTATTTTTACACCATAACCATAGAAGCCTTTATGTTAAAAAGAATCAATTTAAGACTAAAAAGAGTAAGAAAAAAGTTTGTGCCATCATCATCACTCACTGAGGGGTGGGTGACTTGGAAAAAACGCTTTCTCAACTGTTGAACTGAAAAAATAACAAAACAGGAATGTCTCTTTTTAGGCTAATCCAGTGACAAATAAAGGTTCCTCATCATATTATGCAATATAGGCATGTCCATAATGGTCTAACACACCCACAGATATTAAAGGGATAGATACCATGAGGTAAGTGGTACGACAAAATCTCTGACGGGAGACAAATTTATAGATAGATACTTTATTTATACCCGAAGGGGAATTCAGATGTCACAGCAGCAGTACACGAACAAACCACACAAAGTATAGTGCAGAAACAAATGTCACACACAAGTACTAATATACAAGTTTTAAAAAGTATGCCCTTTAAACATGTGCGTACATACAAGTGCAGCTTCCCAGTCCACTAACTAATACATGTAAGCATAAAAGGTAGAATATCTTGGAAATCTTTTGGTCAAACTTTATTACAGTCTGCCCAAAAGAAAACTGTTACGATGTGTTAAACAAAGGAAATTATGAACTTTAATGAAAAATAACAAAGTACAATATATTTAGTGAAAGAATTACATTGTTCTAAAGAGTTCCTGTGCTTGTAGATAGTGGTGAATGTAATATTACCATTACTACTAGACTGAAGTACTGCAGTAGACAATAATCTTATGTGTAGCTGAAATACAGTATCACCTGTACTGAATGATGTGTGTTGTTTTTAGGTGATAAAAAGTCCATACTGGACTCGAGCGCCTTCCTCTCTGAAGCCAACGCTGAAAGAATCGTCCGGACACTTTGCAAAGTCCGAGGTGCCGCTCTAAAACTCGGACAGATGCTCAGTATTCAAGGTGAGAATGTCCTCAGATGGATCTGAATCATCACATATGTAGAAGTGCATCTTCATTGACTCGGTACAAACACGATACAAGGACATACAGGGCAAGTTCTGGACAGTAAATCCATATTTATCAGTGTGTAAATAAAGGTTCAGCTTTCATCAGAGACCAGACAGACGGTAAACTGGTGCTTCCCAACAAGACTTCATCATGTTTCTGATTCAGACTCGCTGGCAAACAAACAGGATCCCTTCACCAGCAGGGAAATGTCATCACCTAAAATAAACGTCGGGCCAGCTGAACACAATAAGTGCCATTCCAGTGGAGCTATTGTAAGCAGCCGAGGCTAAACTGACACTGTTGACTTTAAACAGCACACTTACAGTACAGTGTTGTTATGCTCTTGGATGTCCACAGCCCCAGTTTATGCCTCATGTATTATCGTTACGGTCGAGTCACAGAGTTAAGCATTCGTTTCTCTGGAAGATAAATCCCACAAGGTCGTTCAACAACGCTCGCTGCTGTTTGGAAGTTGTTTCCACAACCTCTGTGGATTTTTGAATCAGTTCTCCATGTTTCAACTTCAAGAGTTCAAAAACAGATAAAAGGCATTCTTAAAATTAATAGACCGACACCAGTTTGATTGATATTCCCTGGACAATAAAAAAACAGGATGTAGGGAAATAAATCAGCAAATGACCCCTTTACTTGTTTCCTAATTCAAACAAAGATGGCAGCCGGATGTGACAAACTGAATATTTTAGTGTGCGATTCAGCGACAAAATTACAACGTTTTATCATCAGGTGTCTTTGTGGATGTAAATGTTGAGTTCATTCATGATGTTGGAAGCAGCAGTGGACAAAACAATCCCACCTCAGTCTCTGTTTAGTAGCTTTCCTGGAGCTTTTGATCACATGGCATGATCATATCAGCAGATGGTGTCGAGCTCAACCAACTACAGCAGTAAAATCCTGCTTTTATATTAATGCATGAGTATTCTGCATTCAGTACTTTTACTTGTAACAGAGTATTTTTACAGTGTAGTGTCAGCACTTTTACTTCAGTTAAGGATCTGAATACTTCCTCCATCACTGGTACAAATAGCACTTCCCATGGGAAGTCTTGTTTTATTTATTTATTATTTGATATTCGTTTTTGCATTAAGGTTTTATTGTTGACTAAACTCATTTTAAGATTTTTAAGATTTAAGTCTCAGTGTAGTTACTGTATATGCTGTCCTGAGGTTTTTGTTTGTTTTTGTTTTATGAGCTCACCAAAACAAATTCCTATCAAGTCAAGTCAATTTTTATTTATATAGCCAAATATCACAAATCACAATTTGCCTCAAGGGGCTTTACAATCTGCACAGCATACGACACCCTCTGTCCTTAGACCCTCGAATTGGATGAGGAAAAACTCCCAGAAAACTCCCCTTTAACAGGGAAAAAAAATTGAAGAAACCATCAGGAAGAGCAACAGAGGAGGGATCCCTCTCCCAGGACGAACAGACATGCAATAGATGTCGAGTGTACAGAATAGATAAACAAACACACGGTGTATACAATTCTGATGACAGAAATGTAGACTGTAGGACAAAAGTGAAGAGTATTGATCCAAGAGGTCATCGAGTAACTTCAGGGGTTGCCCGAATAGGTGGGACCTGATCCACACCACCTCCTCTCCATCCTGGAGACAAACTATGCTGTCAAGTATGCTGAAATCGCCATAAAGTGTTGAATCTTGAATCTAGTAAACTGAATATCTTTGCTCGTCACCTTGAGCTCCAGGAAATTGTGAAACTTTTTTTTTCGATTAATGTATTAATTGCTCAAGAAAATAATCCTCAGATTAATTGTTAGTTGCAGCCGTAGATGTTCAAATTTAATTTGTTTTTGTCCATGTTAATATTGTCCATGATCAAAAAAAACAGAACTTTTAAGCCAACATTGGCAAGAAGTCTTTTAAGTGCTCAAAAACTCCATCTGCTGATGATCACGTGGTATAATTGAAAGTTTCAGAACAACGACCCAAAAGGACCTTAAGTTTAAATTTTCAGTTATTATATAATTCATACACACTAATGCTTTTATATTTTTACTTGCACTGTATAAAATGAGTAAGAAGATCAGTTTTAAGGGATTTATTTTTCCGAAAAACTCTGACTTGAACGTAATGATAATACACAAGAGGCCCAAACTGGAGCGAAGATCTTCCTCAGTGTTTTTTTTCCCTGTTTTAAACAATAACAGTTCACTAGCGAGTATTTTCACTCTGTTCGTCTGTTGTTTTCTCTCCTCTCAGATGACGCCTTTATTAACCCTCAGTTGGCCAAAATCTTCGAGCGTGTTCGACAGAGTGCAGACTTCATGCCCCCTAAACAGATGATGGTACAGTACGGAGAGCTGTGGGAAACAACACAAACTTTTTAAACCGAGTTCGTGGATGAGACCGTTTCCCTTCTCTCTGCAGAAAGCCATCGGCAGCGACCTCGGCCCGAACTGGAGAGACAAGCTGGAGTACTTTGAAGAGAAACCGTTTGCTGCAGCGTCCATCGGTCAGGTGCATTTAGCGAGACTGAAGGACGGCAGAGAGGTCGCCATGAAGATTCAGGTGAGAGGAGTGTGTGCACAGAGATAAAACATAAAAGTAAATTATGACAAAATACACAAAATCACACAATCAAATCTGTTCTTTCAGTACCCCGGAGTCGCCAAGAGTATCGACAGTGATGTGAATAATATCATGACTGCTTTGAGTTTAAGCAACGCTCTGCCTGAAGGTAACATTGTTGGAGTTTTTATCATTTTATGATAACAGCTGCTATTGTGTGACGTCTATTGTCAATATACTTTCCTACACAAGCAGCTCGAACGTCGTGATTTTCAGCTTTTTGACATTTGCCCTCCTTTTACAGGTCTGTTTCCTGAGCACCTTATTGAGGTCATGAGCCGGGAGCTGGCGCTGGAGTGCGATTACATAAGAGAGGCCAAATGTGCCAAAAAATTCCAGTGAGTCGTTCACACTTATTCTCGCCCTGCAGACTGACTTTGGGATTCATTTCACAGTCTATTAGTTGTCTGTAAGTTGTGAGAAGCTCAGGTTTATTTCACGAAACGAATAAGAGAAAAGTCAGAAAAATAAACATAATTTTGTGTATGAGAATTTCTTCTCATCTTGCGACCCCTTAAGTTCATCTCAGGACTCCTTGTAGGGGCCCTGATCCTCAGGTTGGGAACCAGTGCTGTATATAACTGTGGTGACACTGACAATGTCCAGTTTCAGGTTTGGGTTTAATGTAATCTGCACAATCCTTTTTGTTTTTGGATTCATCTTTGGGGCTAGCTAAGTAGTTTTTGCACTACACTCCCCAGAATTCACTTGTGAATCAAACAGTGCGTCCAGTGCTGTTTTTTCTTGGATTTTCTCTTGATGAAGTTTGTGTTTTTGTAGGTGCCACTATTTTTGTTTTCTCTTCAGTCATAGTGGCTACCGCAGCTTCTTCTGTATTTAATTCAAACAATCTGCCGTTGTCCAAAACAAACAAACTTTCTGCTTCCTTTGTGCCTGAGGAGTTCTTCTTGGAAAGAACAAACGAACGTTACAGCGGTGTTGAGCTCTGGTTAAACCTCTGGCTGCAGCATAATGGACATGATATAAATTCAAATATTGCTAATTTGTCAGAAGTAGAGAACAGAGCATTTATTTCTCTCGATTAACTCACAAACTGACAGAATCAGCTGGGACCGCAGAATTGCATTTTTAACACATAAATGAAGCGGAACAAAACATATTTTATCGTTCTAAAAAAGATCTTGCCATTTTTTAATATTTATTAATCAAATCAAATCAAGTGTAACTTTTTTTGTCCAAAGAAGGAGCTTGAAGAAGGTGAAGAAACACACAGCAGCAATACAAAAATACAGAAAACATCTGTATGTTCTCCCTCACTAACTAGTACGTCCACAACCACCCATCAGTCCATCAGAAAATAAATAATACATGCGCTTATTTGTTTTTTTTGCAGAGAGTCAGATGAGAAGATCGACACCACTCTCATGTCTGTACGGTAAATATGAAGCTACAGCCAGCAGCAGTTTAGCTTAGCTTAGCATAAAGACTGGAAACATGGGGAAACAGCTAGCCTGGCTCTGTCCACATACAACAAATTCATTTTATACAGATTAAACAAATGAGATATACCGTGTTGATTAATGAGCTTTAGAGGTGCTGGTAGGTGGACTTTGTTACCTTTAGACAGAGCCAGGCTAGCTGTTTCCAGTCTTTATGCTAAGCTAAGCTAACCAACTGCTGGCATTAACTTTATATTTATCCTACAGACACGTGAGTGGTGTCAGTCAATCTTCTCATCCAACTCTGGAAAGCAAAAGAAATTAACTGAACAAGCTGTGGACCAGGAGAGTCCTTTTGCTGCTGACATTTTTATCACAGTTTGCTGGGGTCAGGTTCAGGTGTCTTTTAACGTTGTTGTTTGCTGTTTTGTGTGTCAGAGAGCTGCTGAAGGATCACCCGTTCTTCTATGTGCCCGATGTGATTGACGAGCTGAGCAGCCAGCATGTCCTCACCACAACGCTGGTGCCCGGTTTCCCTCTGGATCAGGCCACCGACCTCTCTCAGGAGCTCAGGAATGAGGTACGAGCGCCGTGAACTCGACACCGCTTACAGCACAATTTACACCTGTGCACTGCCAAGACCGCTTTGGAAGTGTGATGAGCCACCTTTAAAAACCCCGGAGTCATGTCAGCACATCACACAGCTTATTTTTCCTCATCGTGTGTCACTTGTTATTATTTTAGTGTCATTATTCACCAGTTAATAATAACACACTCTGAGCCACAAACACTAATGTAACATTTTATTTCAGACAATCCTTTTATTCTTTCTCCTTCTTTGCTTCTGGTAGATTTGTGAGCAGATCTTGATGTTATGCTTGAGAGAGCTTTTTGAGTTCAGATACATGCAGACTGATCCGAACTGGTCCAACTTCTTCTTTGATCCACAAGCTCACAAGGTCAGTTTTGTCTCAATCACTTCATAAACACACTGTTAATTCATTATTATTATTATTATTATTATATGTCCCCTTTTTCACTGAAGTCTGTTTTTCTGTTTCACGTCTTCAGGTTGCATTGTTGGATTTTGGAGCTACGCGGGGGTTTGATAAGAGTTTCACTGACACCTACATTGAGGTGAGAAGCTTTTATATTTATGGTATTTCTACACTTTATTGTATTATTATGACGCATTTTCTTGTTATTACTACATAACAAATTATTCCATTCTTACAAGAAACTTTTCTTGTTATAACAACATATTATTTTATCGTTATATCACAAAACTTTCCCGTTATCACACAAAATCAAGCTCTCATTAAAGTAAGAAACATTTCTTGTTATAACGACATACAGACTTATCTAATTAAAACAAGAAACTTAGGTGGGGTCCCTCTTTAAAGGCCGCTGGGGATATTCTTTAAAATTAAGAAATACTTGTAATTTTATACTATTTTTTCCCAATAAAA
>NTHP01000686.1:362026-388315 GCA_003416845.1 Oplegnathus fasciatus
ATAATCTACTAATCAAATACATATCAATGGAAAAATTATCTGCCTCCATTAAAAAACAAACCGCTGCTTTTGACACAATCTGGAATCCTTTCATCCACACCCTTAATTCTTAATTCCTAATTTTCACACCTGTTCCACTCATTACCTCTTTTTGCCTGTCCACCAACCACATTCAACATACACACCATCATCCCTACAAATTTCTAATCTGGCATACAGTACATTCGCACACAAACAGGCATCACACACATATATACCAAACAAACAAACACACACACATTCGAACTCCTCCTTCCCCTATAACCTGCGAACCATCATTATTATTACTGTACTTATTGTGTACTGACTAATTTCTTACTTATTCATTTAATTTCTTATCAAATATATTGTTACTACTGTTTTCGTTGTCATCATTATTATCATCATGATTATTATTGTTATTGCTATCAATGTTGTTTTTGATGATGATGGCGGTATTATCATTATTATTATTATTACTGGTTTTTGTTTTTGTTTGTTTCTTTCTTTCTTTCTTTTGTTCTTTTTTTGTTTTTTTTGTTTATTTTGTTTGTTGACTTGAAAAAAAAACAAAAAAACCCCATTACAATGAAAACCCTCTCAACACATAAAGTTACTAAATAACATGGTTATGTCCCAACATTTTCAGGCAAGCGTGTTAAATAAACAAGACTTTCCTAGCTGTTCTTACAAATACTGAATTACAGTTTTACGGTATTGTCTCTAGACTGTATTTTCTCTCTTGTGTTCAGCCTAAACCCAGATCCCACGGAGAGACACACCTTCTGGACTCTGGGGGTCGGCGGGATCTTCCTCATGCTGTCCCTGTATGGAGTGAACCAGGCTCAGGTCCAAAGATATCTTAGCTCGCGCACAGAAAAAGAGGCCGTCAGGTACACAGGCTGTAGATTTTCACAAAGCTAAACGTTTCTCACACTGGTCTTCGACTGAAAATGCATTTAAATGTGAAAGAAAATAAACGAGTCTCTTAAAACTTCTGTCAGCTTTCAGAATAGAAAAGTAGAATAAAAATTAGCCCAACGTATTTTTTGTTGATTGTACTGTGTAGACTGTAAACAGGTACAGACTGGTATTGGTCCTTTCCATGTTAGCGTTATGTTAGAGTCACTCTGCCTTTTGTGTTTGCATTGTAAATAACAATTTGTTCTAAATGTATGTGTCAGTAACTATATGTTTGAGGTTATTTAGTAACAGTGTCACCATTAGGTTTTCCACCAGAGAGCACTGACACTTTGGATGGATTGCCATGAAATTTTGTATAGACATTCATGGTTCCCAGGGGATGAATCCTAATAACTTTAGTGATCCCCTGACGTTTCCTCTAGCGCCTCAATCAGGTTGACATTTTTGGTTCCGAGTGACGTCTAACGTTAGCATTTAGCTCAAAGCACCACTGTGTCTACGTACCGCCTCACCGAGCAGCTAGCATGGCTGTAGACTCTTAGGGTGCATTCCAACGCCCATACTACTACACTATTTAGTATGCCAGAAAAAGACTTAGTATGTGCCAATACATCATATGTCAAATGCAGTATGCCAAAAATACCAGGATGTCCTACTACATCCCATCGCATTTTGCAGTATGCAAGCCAGCATGCTTTTCTGGCTATTCTGACCCTCAGTCCTCTGCGCAGTGGAAGATACTTCTCATCGACTGGGCCGCCGAGAGAGCACAGACAGATGACAGCTTATTGACAGATGACAGAAGCCTCTATGACAGATCTCAGGATGATGAGAGGGTCAAAGTTCAAGGCGCAATGTTGTGACGAAGTAGTATGTCCCAATTGTACGCATACTGCATGCAACAGTACATACTTTGTAAGGGCAGCTGCAGTACGTACTAAAAGTAAAAAGAAAATGCGATTTGGAATGCAGCATTAGTTTTGTTAGTTTTCCCGTTCAAACTCAGATAAAATTGATTAAAGCTGAACTGATCAATATTTTTACATAACAGTGGATCAAATGACTTGTAGCTCCTAGTGACAAACCCACAGAAATGTTTTACCCAACTCTGCAGTTGTCTACGCAGCGTTTTGTTCAACTGTAAAATGTCACATTTTTTTTACAAATCTTGGTTACAATTCACAAAAAACGGATTTAAGGGATCCTTTTCAAAATGTTTGTTATGTGTTCGTTTAAAATAATAAATACTGACCGCGATATCATTTTCAAACTTTTAAAATCTCAAAATGTTAATTGACAAGTGAACCGTGGGAACTTCACTGCAAATCACCACAGGAATGAGTGAAAATTACACAAAGATGACATCATTATTGACCACTTTCACCACGTTCCTACTTCTCTGCAGGTCTTGCTACATGGTGTTTCCCTCCTTGCAGTTGGCTCTGGCTCTGAGCTGTGTGATGGGACTGGTCATGTTTGCACGTTACTGTGGAGAGGATCACTCTGACAAGCTGGGCACCTCTTCAAGGGATGCGGTGAGTTTCAGTGCGTTGTGTCCCCATTTTAGTGTCGTTATCGGCCGAAACATCTGCTTCATGAAATTATTTTTCCTTTCCTGCTTTTTTTCTGCTTCCTTGATCTCAAGAGATTAGTATGAAGGATGAAAGTTAAGTTCATGCAGAGTTATGTAAAGAACCCTCCGGGGTACATAAGCTTAACAGCAAAACTACAGCAGCATTGTAGAGTATTTGCATATTTTGTAGTAAGTCCTTCTAGCACATTGGGCTCATTATGTACAGTAAATGTGCTGTCTGTGCTGGCATCAGGACCTGGGTTTAGTTTCGGTGACTGATAAATTCATGCAAACCAAACTGAAGGTTTCAGGAACTTTTGTGTACAATGTGTTTTCCCCAGATGGTGATATACTTTGTGATGGATATGCTGCAAGGTCTGCCTGGACTGCCCGGACTGTTTGTGGCGTGTTTATTCAGTGCAGCTCTCAGGTACGCATCAGTCTATTTTTGTTTTGTTTTTTTAAATTAAACCTAACATTAACCCTGTCAGTCCTTGGCAGAACACCGGCGTCCACAAGTGGGGCTTGCACATGAACCGATTGGTGCATCTCGCTATCAGTCAACATATCAATAGCTCTGAAACTCTGAGTAAAATCAGCTATCTCACCGTGTTGGAACCCCTTCTTGGTTATGGTCATCCAAGCAACATATGAGCATTTTGGTTGTGTCCCTTTCACCATAACCGCACTTCATCAATTTTCTCTTATGTTATGTTATTGATTATGAGGCTGTTCTGAGCTCATAGTTTCTGTCAGTGACGCCAAAAACCTCACAGATTTCACTCATTACTGTTCTGTGATGAGCGATCATATTTGACACCTTCAGAATTCTAATAAATCGCAATTTATCACATCATTTTCTTGGCTAACCTTAATTCTACTTGTGTATACACTTTATTAGGCACAACTAGCTAAAAGTAATGCAGTCTAATACAACAGCACCACAGACCACAGCCTCAAAAATGATCATGAAGTTGAATCAACACCTTTCGACAAAAACTGAACATTATAACCTTCATGAAGGGAGGACTTATTGCAGGACTGTTGTATTAGACTGCATTAGCTTCAGTTAGGTGTACCTAATAAAACTGGCAGCAGAGGGTATAATCTATTATAAATCTTGAATTCAATTATTCACATCAAATGTTCGTTCATTTTTCAAACAGTCCTGGATATCCTGAAAAAGAAAATGTGCCATGCATCCACATGTGAAGCTTATGAGACAGCTTTTATTCAAATCTGCCTGTTTCCTTCCTACACAGCTGTCACTGTGGGTGTGCAAAAGCCTTTTTAATGAAGTTGCATTAAAATAAAATGTATAATTCTTTTCTTTGACATAAACTCTCAAATGCTGTATTTTAAAGATTGCGATAATGGTATGTGTATTTTTTGCTTTTCCTGTGCAGCACCATCTCTTCCGCATTTAACTCTTTGGCCACTGTGACGATGGAAGACCTCATCAAACCACATTTCCCCGCCATGACAGAGGCAAGAGCAACCCTGCTGTCCAAAGCCTTAGGTTAGACCTCTGAAGCTTAAACATTCACCAGTGCTTGTTACACATACTGCATAATAATGACGCATTTGTTTCACCTTGTGTCTCCTCAATAAGCAATGTCCTACGGGCTGCTGTGTCTGGCCATGGCCTATCTCACTCACCTAATGGGTGATTCAGTTCTACAGGTGAGCTCACAGCTTGTATAATCAAATAATAACCAACATTTCTCACTAAATTAGCACTGACTATTATTATGTTTGAACTCCAGGTGGCTTTGAAAATCTTCGGGATGGTCGGTGGTCCTATTCTTGGTCTGTTTTGTCTCGGGATGTTCTTCCCGTGGGCCAACTCCACTGTAAGTAGAACCTCGTGAGATCTGCCATGTAGTTGGTCATGAGACAATAAACAGTATAAAATGTTGGTTTATCACTGCTATGCTTGTTTTGGTCAAAATGATCATGATATACATTTTTATCTTCTCAGTCATTAATTATTAATCATAAAAATGCGTTTTGGCCAATACCACAGCAGTGGTTTCCAACATTTGGCTTGTGACAGCTTAAAATGAAATAATGTCTACTTGTGGCCCATCACAGGTTACGGGTTTAGTATGGATATGAGCTGTGAGTTCAACTGATATGTCACTTCTTCTTCTCAATTGTTTTGTTTTAATTTTGTGTTCAGTATTTCACAAGAAAAAAGCCAAAATTAGAAGAAGGCATTATGTTTTCGGGTTGTCCGTTCGTCCCATTCATGTGAACGCAATACCTCAGGAACGCCTTGAGGGAATTTCTTCAAATTTGGCACAAACGTCCACTTGGACTCAAGGATGAACTGATTAGAATTTGGTGGTCAAAGGTCAGTTATACATGTCAATATAGAGATAGCTTCCATTTCACCAAAAAATACACTTAAAGTCGTAATCTCGAAGATTTTCACCTATGGCATAAGGGGTAATTGCAGGTGTGTTTTTGGACCTCACTTCAGTTTCAGTTTCCTCGTCTGTAGTCATCGATCTTTTCTTTGTTTGTTCGGCCATAATAACTGTTTACTCACAACGCTAGCAGAGACCGGAAAAAACAGTACGCCGCTTCACACACAGGTGAGTTTAAGAGCGAGTCTGTTGCGTTAAAAGCCTAACTGTGCGCCGCTTGTGATTTTTCCGGGAAAGTCGCTGCCGACACCCGGGTCGCAGTACTGCAAATGCAAGGGCTTTCATCAGTGGGCCATAGGCTCAATCACCATTGTGTTGCATCATTCAGAGATAGACAGTGACTTAACAGACATTTATTTAAATGAAAATCTTCGACATTATAACTTGAATACCTTTTTCTTAAATTACTCCAAAGTCTTCACTACATATATTATATGAGTCTGGACAAACCTGGATGTAAACTGCAACTTGACTGGTTGGCGGACGCATACAACCCCAGGGCGGTAATTCTAGTTTTTTGTTGTTGTTTTTTTTATTAAAAATTGCTCTTTTTTTTTGCCCCTCATTTGTCCATGGATTCAAATTTAGAAAAAGCTCTCTCTTGCTTGTCATGAGTCTGTAGTTCTTGGACGTTTTAATCACTGAGCACAAACTTTACATACTTTACAGCTCAGATTCAGCAGTTATTTTGTGACGTTGCCACCAGCGTGCCAAACAGCCCTTAGCTTTGTGATATATTATTTTGCAAAGTTAGTTACTGAAACTGTATAATAATACAACAATGACTCTAACTGCCCTGCCGTCCTGTATCTGCGCTGGAGCTGGTCCCTGTGCAAGAGTCGAGTGGGTAGGGATAACAAGTGCTGTTGGTTGCATCAGAGGACATTTGGAAAAAGCCTAAAACTTTCTCAGCTAAATTTACGTCTTCTCGTTGTGCTGTCTTCTTCTGCATTAATGGCACCAGACTGGAGAACTAGCGCCACCAACTGTTTGTCTTGACACGGCCAACTAATATGTACAGCACAGTGGATGGAAACGCATGTCGATTCACATTTGCTTTTGCTGATTTTCTGTCATGTAAACCTCAGGCAACTTTATTTAGTCAGATAGTTAAAATCAATTATCATCCCACCTGTAACTGTGTTTGTTGTCCTGTCGTTACCAGGGAGCGGTGGCAGGTCTGGGTGCGAGTCTGGCTTTGGCTTTCTGGGTCGGCATCGGGAGCATCGTCACTCGTAGCTCCAGCACGAGACCGCTGCCACCCGACTGCAGAGCCATCCTGCTGTCGGACAACACGACTGCTGCCATTCAGACTGCGCTCAGCAATGTCACTCTGAGGTATCAGGCACACGGACAGCACAGTGTGTTTTTGTTTCTACTGTGGTCATTTCATGAGTTAATCATCTCTCTTTGCCCTTTAGCCGACCCTCTGGACTGAAGAGGTTTTATTCATTGTCCTACATGTGGTACAGTGCATTCAACTGCTTCACAGCCATTCTAATAGGCCTGATCATCAGCTTTCTCACAGGTAGGCGAGTTCTTTCACACACACATGCTGTCTATATTCCAAAAACTTTTTACTTTAAATATATGTTTTCTGTTTAGGCCCTATGAAAGAAGAGGATGTGACACCAGGTACAATCTATCCCTTGTTAGGGAAAGTGCTTTGTTTTCTACCTGAACACCTCAAAAAGAAGCTCTGCTGTGTGACTCCTCTGGGACAGACGGTAAGTAAACCCCCCCTCAGATGTAACGATTCTTTCTCAATATTGACAAATAATCATGTTAGTCATGTTGAGATCTGTCCCTCATCATTTTGGAACAAAATTCAGAAGTTAGTAGCAGTCGTCCGCTATTTCAACCAAACAGCACATTGGCATGTAACATGAGACAGTAGCTGGCAACATACTATAATTTAAAGCTGATTATGAGCTCAGTTTCGAGCTGAGAGTGGAGAGTCTGCACAACAAGATCACCACAGAGAGATTATATCAACCATGTTTGATTGTTAAGTATGCTACAGCTTCACTTTGTCAGTGGATAAACGTTTGAAGCAGTCTCTTTTCACAGTGAGTTAGGATTTTAAAAGTTTTAGCCAGTGGCTCTATGGATGGCCATGTTGGTTGGTCGGTCCACTTTAAGACTTAAATATTTCAAATATGATTGCATGGATCACCGTGATTAACTAATGGTCCCGAGACAGTTTTTGCTAATGACTTTGGTGCTCCCCTGATATTTCCTCTTGCTCCACCAGGAGGTTTGAGTGAACTATCTTTAAAACCTTTGGATGAGTTGCCATAAAATATCCCACAGATATTCAAGGTCCCTAAAGGATCATTTTTAATAAATTTGGTGATCCCCTGACTTTTCCTCAATCTTCATCCTCTCCATCCTCCATCCTAGTTATGCCTAGTTGATGCCATCAGTTACTTAATCTTCTATATTTACCTTTTTAATTATCTTTTAATTATTCTTCTAGCTCTCAGTGCAACAAAGGCAGCCTCCACAACACAAAGACAGCAACGGGTTGGCCTCCCCACTAGAGGACGGACCATCACCGGGAGAGACGGACAGTTTTCTTCCTGAGGCTCACACACCTTTTGTGGAGCATGAAACTGCTGTGTGATATCACAATCTCATGCCTGACTGGAAAATGGTTAAAAAGTCTTTACACAAAGCACTTGGACTAAAAAAACACACGTGTATTTTTATTTCTTATTTTGTTTCCCTTGCTTTGTGATGAATTAAAATTTGCAGTCAAATGCTGCGGCGAGGTCAAAGCAAAACAATGTTCAGTCGACTCTACAAGTTTTTAGTGCAGCTGAGCCTGCAGGTTTTGCAGATACACAAGTTTAATCTACATATAGTATTTCTCAGCTCCAGGTGCAGGATGACTGATTCACGTTCAGTTGGTTCCTGCCATGTGTAAATGTAAAAAAACTGCACTACATTGATAATTATTGGATGTCCTGTGAACTTTAGAGCAGCTAAACATTTATTTTACATCTATATAAATAAATGTATGTGAAAATCTACACTTGACTGCTGTTTAGCACTACTGCAGCTGTATGAATGGTCCTGTGTCGTACTCTGGTGAGATCATAGTACCTAATTTTTTAAGAATGCATGAGTGAATTTTGTCTGTATTGCAGCTGAAACACAGAAAAACACTTTTTTCTAAAAAGGATTAAAGATTTTTTAGTTATCCTTTTGCATTGTTTTGTCCTCTTATTTTAATTTTCCGAAACTAAAAAATTATTTCAATCAAAGAAATAGTTTTTTGTCCCATCTTATAGGAGCACGGCATTAAAGGGGATTTTTACACACGAAGATCAGCATACTAGTCATGGTTAGTGTTAAACTGTGTGAAATGTATAACAAAGCCTGCAATACAGACTCGAGGTGTGGAGTTTAAAAGATGTGGGCATTTACCAGGCAAGGAGGGTCTAATGAAAGAGCCTATTGAGTTGCATTACAGGAAGTGTAGGCATAAACTAAGTATATTTACTCAAGCACTGTACCTCAGTACAGTTCTGAGATATTTGTACTTTGCTTTATATTTCTGCTCCACTACATTTCAGATGGAAATATTGAACTTTTTATTCCACTATATTTATTTGGCAGCTATAGTTTTCAGCTCAAGATTTTAAAAAACCCATGAGCATATAAACTACAACACATTGTATATAAAATGGGTGTCTAATAATAATGTAATGCTGATAGAGCCCATTTTGCCTCCGCTTTTACTTTAACACTTTTACTGATAATACTTTTGTACAAGCACCATTTTGACTGCACGTAAATTGAGTATTTTTATATTGTGGTATTGCTACTTTTACTTACTACCACTGAATGTTTTTAGACCCATTCTAGGGCTAAAAGGCATGATCTTTTGGCCTCTGCAGCTTTGATTTTGTCTCTCACAATTCTCCCAACTTTATGTACAACATTAACATATAGCAAAATAACATAGCATGACATAAGACATTTGCTAAAACATGACTGGGAAACTGTACATCTGGTACATATTTAATCATCTGTTCAGACCCAGGTTGTGCATATGTAACATAATGTTTATATGAAATCACCTATGTGAGTAAAATGTTACATACAATATGTAATTATTTTTTGATAATACCATACTCCAACTTTTGATTTTTAGTCAGAATACTTATGTGAACCTGAAATATATCCAAGTCATTCACATTTATAAGGTTTATTTAATACAGTGTATAATTTTCTGCTCTTTTACCTGCTGCATATTGACTCAATAGATCTGCTCATAAATATCATTTGAATGAACATTTGTATTTACAATGTATTTTAAACAAATGAGATCAAAGCCTCTCTATACTCTGCTTACATGGAAGACCTCAAACAAAAGGGTTGTATAATAATACCAGCTGGTCTGTAGCCCGATAAAGACTCTAGAAAAGGTATGTAAATATAAACCATAGAACATCTTATCTTTTGCCTCTGCTGCATGTGGTTCTGCATGTGCCACATGTTTCTATGAAATGTCAGCACACCTATACAAACATCATTTGTTTTGCAGGTAGCCATAAACCAAAGTATTGGACAAATTGAAATTTTGACCTGCTGGTGGCACTACAAGAAAAGTCAGAGGATCACCAAAGTTATTACAATTTATCCTGAGGAGAACATGAATGTGAGTACCAAATTTTCATCAATATTCGTCAAGTTATATCACTCAAAACCACAAATGTGAACCCCATGGTGGCTCTAGAGGTAAAGTCAGGAGATCACCAACGTCATTAGGATTCATCCTCTGGAAACCATGAATGTCTGTACCAAATTTCCTGGCTGTCCCTCCAAAGCTATTGAGATAAAACCAAAAATGTCAGTGTCACGGTGGCGCAAGAAGTGAAGTTGGGGGATCACCAACGTCCGACCGACCAACTGACCAACATTACCATCCATAGAGCCATGCTGCTACCGTGGCTAAAATAAATCAAAGATTGCAAGTATAAGCAGACGTGTATTCCTCCCCATCTGTTTTTCTTTACTGATAAACCCAAAGCACCTAAAAGAACTCCCACCAAATAGTTCCTTCTGAAATTCAGATCAGTCTACAGTTGGAGCACTGGCCTGAATGTCTGCTTTATCTCTGAATTGTGAATTTTTTCTGCAGACTATAGCGGCCAGTGTATCGGTGCCGAAACGGGCAGGAAACATCACTGCAGATCCATCACACCCTGGACGCAACCTGTTCATACTTCTCCCCTCTGGTAGGGGCTACAGAGCTCTGTATGCCAAAACAACCAGACACATGAACAGCTTCTTTTCACAGGCTGTCACTCTGATGAACAGTTAACACCAGTCACAGAGTGTCAGGCACAATCCCTGTGCAATAACCCTGTAACACAAACATTCACTGTAAATGTAAATAATACTGTATATTCTCATTGTTTAAATACACACTGTTTTTTAACATGTAAATATCATCATTCAACACAAATCTATGCACGCTGTGTATACTGTATATACTGTCATATCCACCTACCTCATGTATATAAAGCAACCTGTTACAGTAATCATATTTATTCAGCACCCTTTGCACTCTGCAATCAAGGTTAAGGCTGACTCTCACACCCTTTACTTTCTAAGTAAGTCTGAGGGTAGGTTTATTACACTAATGTTGCCACTTCAGATTTATTTCATTGGGTAATAATTGTAAAGTTAATAGTCATTTCACTGTTATTGTATAAAATAAAGATATTTTAAATATACATCAACCACAATCCATTTAATAAATTTAGGTCTGCACTGTTTCATATGTGTGTTTTCAAAATGGAAAGTTGGACTCATATCATGTGACATACTTTGTTTTTATAGTCAGCAACACATCACACAAACACCATGCAGTCTCCATTTTTGAAAGTCAAATTAGAGCCACATAATGCCCTTTTTTGACTTTGCATGTCTACCTGCAGTAAACTCTGCCCATCACTGATGATATACTGTTGTCTCCAGGAAACTGAATTTGGTCTTGTGTTTTCCATTTCCTTGTAAACCGCTGCAGGAACAGCTACATCAGAGTGCTGCTGTCATCTGTGGGCACAGACGGGTTCTTCTAACAGAGACGCTGCTGTGATGGTTCACTGATACCGACGAAACCGACAAAAACAGGTTAGCTCTTCTTTCTATAATGATTATCTTTTATTATTATTATGTCATATTTTCCTACAAGACACATGTATTATGTGTCATAGAAGCTGTTACAATGAAACATGCAATAGTTTTACAGAACAACTGTTTCTAATATGTCTCAGCAGTTTTAAAGAACAGAAGATACTTGAAGTTAAGAGTTTCACCGTCAAAACAGATTTTTTTGTGACTTTTGGTAATGTACTTGTAAATTGCTCTAATGCCATATTCCTTTTTTGTTTTTTTCATCTCTGGAATTCAATGCAATCATACCTCTGTTATCTCGCAGGCCATTAAACCGCATCAAATTGTTCATAAACTGGTGAATCCACTTTAAGAAATTCGTAATAGAATCATTTAGTTGTTTAGCTGAGCAGATATACGTATTTATTAATATATTTGTCAACAACTGTAATTCCTCCTGTGGGCACTCATGTGTGGAAAAACACATAATAAATGTGTTATAAAGAAGTTGTAATTGCTGACAAATACTTTACATTAATTTATACTTAAAATGTCCTTATATCTGCTTACAACTACATTATAATGTGTTACAAACATGTATTAAATGTTTTGTATATTTCTATAAATGCTAAATAAGGCAACTTAAAGTAAAGTGTTACCAAACAAACCAAGATTCTTATCTGCTTTTGATTTTATCTAACATTTTGTGCATTAAAAGTGCAGTATAATCCACATTCATGACCAATTTGTGATTCGTGATTTTGGGCTATATACATGAAAACGTGACATGAATTTGTTCATTATTTTCCTTCTGTAGAGACTGTAGAGAGTTGGCAACAAAAATTAGAAAATGAACAGCCTCCACCCATTCAGTGTTTTTTTTTTTGGGGGGGGAAATAATAATATTTTTAATACCGTCTCCAACTACGGTGACTTTAGAGGAAATGTTTTGCTATTGTTCTGTAAGCCCAAGAAAATGTGTAAAGGCCACAGTTTGATCCGCTCCCTCCGGCTGCAATGAGTCTTCCCCACAAAAGAAAGCCTGACAGAATTAAACGTAAGCTAACTGTTTGAACTGTTTCCAGAAACACAAAGCTACATATATTATGAGGCCTTACTCAGAGACACAGGTCTTTTTTATAAAAAGAGAGATGTGTGGGTTTGCATATAAGCCTACATAATATCATCAGTCAATGGCCAGACGTTTGTTTACCAGAGGCCAGTACAAATTAACTTCTTATGTTATTGATTATTTGCAGGAACAGGATGGGGACCTTTATATTTCTTTATATCCTGGGTCTAAACATCTATCAGGTACGTCAGTATCATGAGATCATAAAATTCAAAATTAAGTTGCATTAAATTAAATGATTTTCTTTTGACTTTTACAGGCTACTGGACAAGGTAAAATTATTTGTATTTTGAGTTTCAACATGAGCATTTTTTTAAGCATTACATTGTTTTTAAACATACAGTATATAGTGTATCTGACATTTTGAAATGTGTTGTATTATCACTAATTTGATCTGTTTTGCATTATTCAGACAAGTCAACACAAATGTATTATGCCAAACTGACAATAGAGGAAAGTGCAATCGGAAACTTAACTGAGCTACTGAAACATTTTATGAATGGATCCACACCGCAAGTTGACGACCTTAAAATGACAACAAGTAAACATTTTTCTGATATTTCAAATATTGCACGTTCTGATTGATTTTAATTTAAAAAAAAAAAAAAGATTGGATCCCCAAGTAAAACTATTATACTTTCCAATCAGCCTGTCAGAATGCCTCGGCCGGCATGAAGTGTACCTGCCATTCAGGCTACAAATGGAGTGATGAAGTTTGTAAATCTAATCAGAATTGTTGTGGCAAACAGGAATGCATCTTACCCGAAAGCTCTGCTTGCATGTGTGTTTCAAACGCTTCAGGTATTTGATCATCTTTACTGTGTTTGCATGTGCATATATGTGTGTGTTTCTGTGTATCAAGCATGTAAGCGTCCCAAAAACAACTTTTTGACGACTTTTTTCTTCACAGTTACTATGACAGGAAGCATTACTTTGAAAGGAGAGAAGTATTTGACTTGCCTGAATGATCCTACCTCTAAGGAATTTAAGCAGTGTAATAACGACTTGTTAAAAGAGGTAAAAATAAATTTTTATGAATAAATAGCACATTACTTAATTAATAACCTTTATCGTATCGTGAATAAGGTAATTAATAATATACTGATTTGTGAAAAAATGATTAAGTGTTGTTGCCTTTCAGATGAAAATAGTGTACAGCACTTTGAATGGATTTGACACCTTAACAATTACCGAATACAGGTACTTGCTTTGCTTATCAAATAAAATAATTTCTGTGATTTTTCTGTTTTCAAAATGTGACTGAAATCTGTATTTTTGCTTTACTGTAGCATTGGAAGCATCATCGCAAAGTTTAAAATGACCATTGCTTACAGTGTCATACCACAAGATCTGATTAACAAATCAAAAAACCTGAGCAAGACTCTGAGAGCATCACTTGATTTGAAGACTACAGGTATTTGTATCTACCAGAGGTTGGGATGCACCTGTTAGGATTCTTTTTAAACCTGGTTAGTACTTGGTACAGTAGTTTTTATAAGGTAATTTTATCTGTTAACTATCTGCATTAGAGGTAAGTGAGAATTGGGGTGAACTGACCCTTTACCATTGTCTTTTAGCTGTTTTCTGTACAATCATTTGTATCATTAACAATGATGAAACAAAATACAGTTCAGTGACACTGCCACTGAAAGGAATGGATAGGGATAATTTCATTCAGTGTCAGAAAGTAGGAGCACATAACAAATACCTTCTGGATGTAGCTTATCCGTGGTTTCTATACTGATTCAACTCTTATTTTTTGCAGGTGTTGTCCTTTTAACCATGCCAACCAATCCTGTGTGTTACAACAGCAAGCACAACCTCATTTGCACAGTACGGGAGGACCTGGAGGATACCAAACCAACGTGGCAGCTGAAAAGAGATGGCATAGAGTATAACATAACTGATGGCACAGAGTCAGAGGTGACATCAAAACCAATGGAGACCCAAGTTGCACTTAAGAACATATCAGAACTCTGGGCAGGTATGTTCGTCTCAGCCACTGTATTTACATTTGACATATTTAGCCTAATTTTTCTTGAGTAAATGTACTTAGTTACTTTTCACCACTGATAATCACATAAAAGTTCTACACATACAGTAGTCGCTTTAACTCTCATCCCTGTTTTTTTTCCTTAGGAGAGTACACATGTGTCTACTTTCAAAAGTCAGAATTATACACCATATCTCACATAGCCAGCGCTGAAATGAACGTATCCCTCCTGCCAAACATTGACATCACCACAGATCCAGGATTTCCGCTCTGCAAAAACTATTCAGATTTACTGGGAGTAAAGGCCAAATGTGAGATAGACAGTAGCAATGAAACTTATACTGTGACATGGGACAGGCAAAACATCACAGCAGAAATAAAAGAAACTCAACCTTATAGTAAGTTCATTTTCTTGTGTTCATCCTCTTTGCCCATTCATTTAAATGAATCCTTGTGCAAACTTGTTATGAAAATACATGACATGCATATGTGATCCTTGCAGGTCCTCCTGACGGAATTTATACAGCCAACACAGTTGTTGTCTGTAACACACCCTTACGTATACCACAACTAACGTGCACTTTTAAGAACAGGTGCAACCAAACCAGAAGTGCTTCAGTTGATATCAATATCATATACGGTATGTTGTACTATCAGTTAAAATATTGTGGCTTTGTCCAACTTGACTCCATATTTGCTAGTAATGTATTCAAATTTTGCTATTTTATTTGAGTGCGAATTTTATGCACTATATTGTATATTGCCCTCAAATAATCCCACAGTGGAATGAAAAATGTAGTGTCCATAGCCACGTACATTACTTTTAGTTGAACAATACTTCACCTTTGATACATACGTATGTAAATTACAACGCCTATCAGAAGATGCACAATGATGATGATGACCATTCTAGAGTAAACATTTTTATTATGTAGGCCACTAGTTCCCTGGGGCTTCAAAGTAAAGCAATGTCTACTGGCAACCGTGTGTCACAAGTTGCAAATGTCTGAGTTGTGAGCAGTTCAAGCAAAAAAGTGATCTGTGATAAAATATTTTAAAATCAATGTTTCACTTTCCAGCTTTTTGCAGAGCTTTCGACCTTATCCAAAAGCTTTCTTCAGTCATAATCTGTATGTGGTCACTGAAGAAAGCTGTGGAATAGGGCCAAAAGTCCTGGAAAAAGATAAGACTGGACAAGATTTAAAACTTTAAAAAAAACAAAACAGTTTGAATAAAATAAATACAAAACATGTATTAAATACAAGATAGACAAGACATAGAGAGGTGACATTAAAAAACTATATGTAATATACTATATACATGTATATTACAAGACTATATAAGTGAATTATGCAGGTATTTGTGCAAAAGAAGTAAACTCCAGCAGCCATGATGTGTGAACTTTATATAAGTATAGTAATACGTTTTTTTATTATTTATTATTTTTTATTGGTGAATAAGTACATTATACATAATAATATATTAAAGTGTATAATTGTTAATATATAAAAATACAATGACAATAGTAAAGTAACACAATGTAAATTAGTGACGGGTGACCTTGAGTTTAGAATATTTTTTCACAGATATGTGTTGAATGAATGAACTGAACCTGTGACCCTCTGAGGTGTCCTGACCCCCAGTTTTGGAACCGCTGATGTAGGGAATATTGAATGAGTGAATGTGGGAGTGATATATGAAATATTTTATGCCTCTGTGATCTTCAAATGCATCAACAGAATTTAAGATTAACTTCTTGTTCTCCTGAAGCTAGAACAGATATTAGCTGTTTTAGTTATCATATGTAATAAATGGAAAATCAAGCCTTAACTTTTCTTCTTCAGCATACACAGGTGAAACATTCTGTGCAGCTGAAGGTGATTGGGGAAACACCAAAGCTGGATTCACTGCAGTGTTAAAATGCAACAAAGCGGCTGGACAAAGACGAAGGAAATGCAGAAAAGAGTAGGGCTGCAACTAATGATTTTTTTCATTGCCATTTCGGATTAATCCATTCATCGTTTGGTCCATGTATTGTCCTAAAATAGTGAAAAATTCCCATCACAATTTCGTAGACTAAGCAAGACTAAAGTATTACTTGCAAATATTCAATTTGAGGAACTGAAACCAATTAATTTTAGGCAATTTTAATTAAACTTAAATGATTAATTGATTGTGTTTGTTGACGATTAATTTTCTTTTGATTGACTTATCGATTAATCGACTGATCGTTTCAGGCTTGATCAGGCAGTATGGGAAAAGGAGTATTCAGCGTGTGTGAACCAGGACGTGCAGAATGTGCTGGAAAAGGCAAATGTAAGCCTGACTTTCATAACTGAAGGTTATAACGTGACTCGTGCCAAACAAACTCATATTAGCAGAATATAAAGCAACAAATGACAAAATAATATTTCTACAGAAAGGATTATCTAGTTTTTATGCATTAAATAGCTTTTTGGAGATGAAATCCTTGGTGGAAGCTGCCGGTTTACATTTTGACACAATTAATCTTCACTCATAAATCATCACTTTTGTTACAGATTGTTGACATCGGACTTGGCTCGCTAGATGAAAATTCTGCACGTGTATTTTCCCTCCTCACCAGTGTCACCAATAACACTCAGGCTATCAACACTTTCCCCAATATGAATGCATCTGTTCACGTACTCTTCAGTTTGAGTCAAAAGCTAAACCAAATAAAC
Source organism: Oplegnathus fasciatus (assembly GCA_003416845.1). Lineage (NCBI taxonomy): Eukaryota > Metazoa > Chordata > Actinopteri > Centrarchiformes > Oplegnathidae > Oplegnathus > Oplegnathus fasciatus. Next base: position 378,933 of record NTHP01000686.1, read on the forward strand.
AACGAATCAGCAGTGGATGTAAGTATTACAGAATCTTTGATGTCTTTATTATTGGGTTTCAACCGATATGGAGGCGAAAAGGGAATTACCTACATTTTTCATTTAAAGCATAAGATTTTTATGAAAACAGACCCTGTTTTTGATACATTTTATGGTTGGTATTTTTTCTGCAATAGCTATTCAGTTTATTTACATTCAGTAATGTCCTCTCTATACAGTAGTTTTATTATTAGTGGCAGAGTCCGTCATTCCTGTACTGGAGTTACAGGAAACAAGGCATGTACTCAATCTATTGTAATAGTAACACTGTCACTGTTTACTGTTCACTTGCTTTACACCTTGTTGGACCTGCATTAAGTTATTGCTAACGTAAACCGAACATTTCCTGCTGCTGCTGCTTCACGTTAAAAGCATTTAACTGATGAGTAACACGGTGGCTTTTATTGTGAAGAAGCCACAGGAAATGCAATATAATTGTCACCGGGCTAACCACAATCGTTCATCAAAAATGCAACTACAAAACAAGACAACAGTCATTTTTTGTTGTAAATATTACAGGAAGTGATGGAACAGTAAGGACCAGCTCAGCCGTTAAATGACAGGCTGCACACCTTTAAAGACACAATGCATGTTCTAATCCTGTGTCCCTGTGTCACTTGTACGTTCATTCATTTTTTATTATTTTTATATCAAAATCCATCTCTTTACTCTTCCTGTAAAACGTAAAACTATTTTTGATTAGAATGTATCTAATCAGATGGGAGTTAGCTCGTGTGGTTGGAGCTACCCACATGAGTTGTTTGTACAGTTGTTTACATTTAGCCACCTAAAAAAAGGCCCACCTAAAGAAATCAATATCAGTTTAAGTTTTCACTATATTTAGAACATTTTCACCACTTTACCTTGCCATCAGACAGCCCTTTCCTTTGACACTACATTTTCTCAACCATAGAACTCCCGTATTCCTACGCATGCCGCACACTGTATTACGCCGCAGATCAGCTGTCAGCGGTTTATGGAAGAGACAACACATACAAGAAAATAAAAATGAGTGATTATGACAGCAATGACGAAATGCCATTCACTGTGGAGACAAGAAGATACCCTTATGAACCAGAGTATACAGAAGAAGAACTTCTGCAGATGGAGACTGAACGGAATGAATGCGTAGGAATACGGAAGTTCTATGGTTGCGAAGTATTAGTGCCAAAGGAAAGGGCTGTCTGACAGCAAGTTTAAGCAGTGAAAATATTCTAAATATAGTGTACACTTAAACTGATATGGATTTTTTTAGGTGGGCCTTTTTTTAGGTGGCTAAAATACGTTTTTCCTGCTGGCCCCGTCCACAGCAGTACATAGCTTAGGTTCCATGCCGTGTACTCCGGCTGGCTCTCAAAACTGGCAGCGCGCCGACCGCCATCTACCGTAGGTAATGGTGCGTTCCATTTGAACTGAGAAGTCGGAATTTCCGAGTTCCCAGTCGGAAATTTCAACTGGAACGCCCCCTGATGTCGGATATCCGACTCAGAAAGTCGGGAGAACCTCATCAACCCCGACCTCAAAATCCAAGATGGCTGCCCCATGCATCAACATACGTGAAAGCTGTAGTAATATACTGTTTATCAGCACTTCTGTCTTATTTGTTTCTCATTACACACAGTAGGCCTACTGTCCAACTTCTATCCATGGACATGTTGCTACAGTGTTTGTATAAGCAAAATATCGCGTAATGCATTGTTATCAATTGGTATTGCTAACAATGGCGAGAGCTTCCCCCCCAACTCGGGTGTGACGTCATTCCCAACTCCGAGTTCCGACTTCCGAGGTAAATGGAACGCACCATAATACACTGACTATGGATAAGTACCTCATACAACCTCACTTCAAAAAATCCGAAATATCCCTTTAGAACAACGTGAGAACATTTTCACCAGTTGCTCTTGTGTTCTATTTCTGACAAAGTAGCTGCTCTACGAGTGTTTTCTTTTGTAGCATTAAACCTCACTTGTGGTAACTGCCGACCACAGGTGTCGTCAAATCAACCACAACTGAAATCTCAAGGATTACAACTTTAAGCTGCCAATAATGATTATTTTGTGCCAATATTCAGAGTAAAAACTGTCAAAAAGATGTATTTTCCATGTATCCATGTGTCTAATTGTTTTTCATAATTAATACAACCAGTAGAAAGGCTTTTTCTAACTTTGAGCAGACGTGCTGTACTTCAATCAACCGCAATTAAAACAAGCTCCTTTCTTTTCAGGACTTTCTCAAGTCATCCAGCAATTTGCTGGAAAAGTCTCTTGGAACTGGATGGAACGATACAGAGACTGACAAAGGCAATTTTTCATTGGCTGAGAGATATCTGAGTTCTGTTGAGCACTTAATTCAGGTGACAACCATAGAACGTGTCCCTAAAAAGAAAAATATAGAGGTGGCCACATCCAATTGCACAAGCACGTCACAATGTAACAACAAAGTGTTCAATGTCTCTGTCGATCTTGTGAGTTCAAACTCTGGCAGTGTAAAAACAGCTGGGTTTATAGAACTGAGTGAGCGCCTGCCCAACAAAGATAAGAATTACATGGCTAACAGCATCGTTGTGTCAACAACAACTGCTGAAAGCAAACAATCAAATTCATTTGAGATTAAAATGACCTTCCCGTTGCTCAAGCCGAGGCCTCGCAACTTTGTGATGAAATGTGTCTCATGGGACAACAACACCAGAAGTTGGTCTGATTTTGGATGCAAATGGGGTGGTCCTTCTGATGAGGGACACTGCATTTGCAGCCATTTGTCCTCATTTGCCATTCTAATGTCAAACAATGCCTTGGAAGTCCCTTGGATAACTGAGATAACCTACGTCGGACTGTCTATATCAGTCATGTCACTCATTATCAGCCTTGTGATAGAACTGATCGTCTGGAACGCTGTAGTTAAGACCAGTACTTTATATTTACGCCACACTGCCCACGTAAACATTTCTCTATGTTTGCTAGTTGCGGATTGCTGTTTTTTAGCATCTTCTAAGCCAAGTGATATTTCACAAATCTGGTGTAAGACCTTTGTGGTGTTGAAGCATTTCTGTTACCTGTCCATGTTCTTTTGGATGCTGTGTCTGAGCAGCACACTTCTTCAGCAAGCAGTTTTCCCGTTCCATAGTGTGAGCAAGAAAAGCTACCTGCGGTTCTCATTAGTCCTGGGCTATGCGTGTCCTTTGCTGATTGTTACTATCACGTTTCTTGCCAATAAGGGCGGTGCTGAAGGCTCGTACTTCTCAAGTGACACCTGTTGGCTGGTTTATTTTGGACTTATGAAAGGGTCCATCCATACATTTCTCATACCAGTCGGTATAATCGTTTTCGTCAACGTGTTCTCCATGGTGGTGGTAATCATGAAGCTTTTGGATCACCCTAAGAATATAGAAAAATCTCATGAAAAAGAAAAAAAGGCCGCCCTGACTGTCATGAGGTCAGTTATTCTTCTGACTCCAGTCTTCGGCGTGACTTGGATCTTTGGGTTTGCTGTAATGTCTCTTGACCTCACATCTGGAGACATAGCCTACGTGGTCAACTATGCCTTTACCCTGCTGAACGCATTCCAGGTATGGTCAAACTAATCTTCCACTAAACATCTGGACCAGTAAAAGTATTTCTTGCTCAGTAACCTCTGTCATTTCATCTGCAGGGTTTGTTCATTTTGTTAACCACATGCCTGGGGGACAAACTGGTAAGGTAGTTTTACTTCTTAAAAGAAAATGCCAACCTAAATCATAATGTATCTTGCATTTCTGGATCAACTATATTTGTTTGGTACTGTGTTACTTTGACAGTAGGCCAGCAGAAAATATTTTTAATATTTAAAGCATCGAGAATCTTTCTGGCATCACCATTCTCCAATTATATCAACCAAACTTCAGTAGCCTCAATAGACCAGAATTGAATGCAACCTAAGCAGATAGAGATGAGGCTAACTTAACACCAGGGTGAAGAATTTTTAACTGAATTCTCTGGTTTAAAGTTTCAAGTCTGTTGCACCTCTGACTAGGGCTGGACAATATGATCTATAAATCTATATCAAAATATATCGTGAAATTTATCTTTATAATGCAAAATACTATGACTGATTGAACATCTGGGTAGTTGCCATTGGTTGTTGTAGCTGCTCTCAATTTAATTTGATGGAATCAGTCATTTTACTTATTTAAAACTGCGACGAGAGTAAATTTAGCCCAGTACGGGATTCGCAATGCCAGTAATCAAATAAATTTAGTTTATTGTCCAGCCCTACCTCTGACCACGCACAGCATCACTGACGGTTATTATAAGGTATGCTCTGTTGGATCTGTAACCACACCCACCAGTGATGTCACAGTGTACTGACACACCCTGGGGTACACTTCTACATCACTGCAGCAAGATGAGAAGTTAAACCACTGAAGGTCAGCAAAAACTGGTGTTGAGTTGATCTTTAAAGGAATAGCTCAACATTTTGGGAAATACGCTTATTTGATTTCTTGCCAAGAGTTTGATGATAAGATCAATATCACTCATATCTGTCCATTCAATATGTAGCTACCATCAGCCAATCTTAGCATAAAGGAAAACTGGAGTCTAAAAACAACAATTTAGGAAGTCTTTTCATCTCCAGTCCAGCACACAACCCCCCTTAAAACCACAAATTGTTGTTTATTACTCTTCCGTTTTGAACAGATTAAAATGACGAGATATAATGTGTTAATCTGTGAGCTGTAGAGGTGCTGGTGCTTGGACAGATCTAGGCTAGTTGTTTCCCCCTAGTTCCAGTCTTTATGCTAAGCTAAGCTAATCTGCTGCTGGCTTTGACTTCATACTTAACAAACAGATATGAGAGTGGTATCAGTCTTCTTATCTTACTCTTGACGAGAAAATACGAATGAGTGAATTTCCCAAGATGCCAAATTATTCGTTTAAAGATAATTGATGATTTTATTATAGGGTGCAAAAAGCTTAAAATGTTTTCGCATTTTACAGCGAAGACATTTCTTGGGAATTGTGGTGAGTTTTAAAACATTAAAGTAATAATCTCGAAGATCTCCGTTTCATTCTCTTTGGCGGCACCTATGGCAATAAGCGGTAATTACAGGTGTGTTTTTGGACCTCACGGGACTAAATGGTCCCGTTCTTTGTTTTCAAACCTAATGACTAACAAGTTCCACCTGGGGACTACCCCAAAACAATGGTCCACAATTTAGGTAGAGTAGATTTTATATTCATAAACATTAGCGGTATCTACCAGTCCAAGAGAATGAGAGCCATATCTGTATCTCCCCTCAGTCCCTTTTCTTCTTTCAGTGCTCTCCACCTTGGCAAGGCAAGGCCGATGCTGACTCTGGTTTTTTCTCGCAGACGGTTGCTTTGTTTTTTTGACTGTTTGCCTTCATCTGAACGTCGAATTTGTTTCTTTTTCTTTGGATTTGCACTTGTTTTGGAAGTTTCATCATCTTTAGTCATCGATCTTTTCTTTGTTTGTTTGGCCATAGTAACCATTTACTTGCAACGTTAGTAGAGACCGGAAAAAACAATACGCCGCTTCACACACAAGTGAGTTGAAGACCATCGTGTTACCACAGTCAGTGATAGATAGTGACTTAACAGACATTTATTTGTATGAAAATCTTCGAGATTATTACTTTAACAAATATCTGGGAAGAAATTTTAGGATTCTGGGTCACTATTGGGGCTCTACACCAAAATCAGTGTATGCAGTGTATAACAACACACTGTCTCAATTTAGACTTTTTTAAGAAGTTGACTGTGTAATTGGAAATGTTAACCACAAACAGGTAGTATAGCATCATTAAAAATGTTTTAATCCAATTTTGACAGACCCGTGAAGCACTGCTGAACCGTCTAAAAAACAAAGTAAGTGCACTAAACTGGATTTACTCATATGTAAATTACCACAATTACTGAATGAATGATTAATTTGACACATCCATCTCTGCTCTCCAGACTTCATCATCGACTAATGACAGCTCCACAAAGTTAGACTCATCTTGGAAGAAGTGAAAATCTTCTCAAATATATGCTACTTTACATATAAAATCACAGATAATAGCATAATAAGTTACATTTACTCTCTGATTTGACTACTTTTTTGTTGTTTATTTTGATTTATTACCTGTGATACAAGTTCACTGTACAATATTGTAGTGTTTGTTTAGTAGATATATTGTGTTTCTGACAGGACAAATTCCCAAGCTGTTTTCTTTGTTACTTTAAATTAAACTCCATATTAATGTCCAATGGGGTTCAAGCAATACTGTATATTACATGATTTACATTAGTACTGAAGCGTTGAAATGCCACTGAAATACTGTCAACTGAAGCGCTACAAGGATGTCACACACTTTGTTGCGTAAAGGAGAGTTAGGCCTACGTCTGAATGTTGCTTTCAGAGAACGTGGTTTCTTCATTTTCTTTGCCCTGTTCTGCCCACTCCTCGTCTGTGTCATCCATTGAAATGCCTTTTTGGGCTGCCATCTTGCGGTAGGCCTGGCACTCAATTTCCGCTCTGCAACATACACAAAAGGGCAATTTACTTATTTAACTGATGTATAAAGTCATTGTATAAGGTTAAAAAAAGCTTTGTTTTTATTTGAAAAAAATGATTCACAGAATAAAATAAAATCAGTGGTGGAAGATTTGGAAAACTGGGCTTCATTTCATACTTTTTAAGGAATCGAACGCAGTCCTGGTGTCCATATATCTCGGCTATCCGTACTGGTTTGTCTCCACAGCAGTCCTCCTTGTCTATAGGCGCATGGAGGGAGTGCAGCAGCCGCAGCACAGCCAGCCGGCCGGACTCTGCAGCACAGTGTGCAGGGGTCCATCCATGCTCCGTCCTCAGACATGGCCTGGCTCCATGCTCAATGAGGATCCTGACCGTTTCTGCATGTCCTGTGGAAAAGGCATCACAGTGTGATCTGACACATGCATTTAAGAACCTGGTGATTTTTTTTACTCTTGTCTGTTAAAAACAAATTATTATTTACTGTGGTACAATAAATTCTTACTACAACAAGAAGGTAGAAGAAATGTGGAAGAAGCAACAGAAAAAACAATAAATTCAGTCATGCCACAAAAAGGGCGCTACACATTACAGACACGATCCATCACCAAAACGTAAACAAAACAGTATTAGAGGTGAAACAATTAATCACTTTATGAATTAAGTGATCGACAGAACATTTCTTGGCACCAAATTTGATAATTGATTAATTCTTTAAGTCATTTCTCAAGCAAAAAACACCACACATTCCCTGTTTCCAGCTTCTCCAATGTGACCAATTGCTGCTTTCCTTTGTTTAATGTCAAAATGCAAATGGAATATATTAGGGTTATCTGAAGATGACATGCTGGACTCTGGGAACTTGAGATGAGCATTTTCAAGATTTTCTGATATTATATAAACTGAACAATTAATTGGAAAAAACAACCCATCAAATAATTTGCTAATGAAAATAACTGTTAATGGTTAAAGCCCTAATTTATCATTTCAAAACGTGGAACAACACTTGGGAAGATTGGAACAAATCACTCCCAAACTGATTGACAGGTCTTTTAATAGACAGACTAACTCTGGATGGCTATTAAATCTAAGTTATTGTAGTTTTCTGATGCTGTACTGTAGCAAAAGGTTTTGTTTAAACCTCAAATTGCAGTAACAAAACAGGCAACATGTTCAATTGTGATCATTTGAGTATTATCATTCATCTTTTAACCCCAACATACATATGTGGATGTAATTAACCTTTAAACAATAAATAACTGGGGCTTTAAATTTGGCGACCTCGTAGCTAAACTGTTCTGTACCACAAAGAAGTACAAAATAAAATAGTAAAAATGTACAAAAGTATTCGCAAAATATACTTAAAGTTCCAAAAGTAAAGGTACTCATTATGCAGAATGGCTCATTTCAGAATAATGTTTGGATTATAATTACTGATGCATTGATGTGTACATCACTTTAATGTTGTAACTGGTAAAGGCGGGGCTGATCTTAATTAGTCCTACTTTACATATTTTATCTGCTGGGTAGCTTGTGAATTTCCCCCTGGGGATCAATACAGCTTTATCTTAATCTATAATATTTATTATTTGTTGATTATATAGGAAATGGAAATACTCACGTAAAGTACAAGCAGTGGTGGAATGTAACTAAGTACATTTACTCAAGTACCGTACTTAAGTACAATTTTGAGGTACTTGAGTAATTCCATTTTATACTACTTTATACTTCTACTCCACTACATTTTGGAGGCAAATAGCGTACTTCTTACTCAACTACATTTATTTGATAGCTTTAGTTACTTTGTAGATTTAGAGGAAAATACAAAATATAAATCAACTTATATATTATTATTATAATTATAATTATAATAATAATTATTATTATATATTATTTTAGGTTAAGCTACTCAGCAGTATAAAATAAATTAAAATCAGCCCCACCTTTACCAGCTGCAACATTAAAGTGATGAACACATTAATGCATCAATAATTATCATCCAATAATATAATATACATTCTTCTGAAATGGGCAATTCTGCATAATGAGTACTTCTACTTTTGGTACTTTAACGTTAAGTATGTTTTGATGCTAATACTTTTGTGCAGAAAGATTTTGAATGCAGGACTTTTACTGGTAGCAGTACTTTTACTGCTAGATAGTATTGCTACTTTTAACGCTACTTAAGTAAAAGATCTGAGCACTTCTTCCACCACTGAGTGCAAGCGTCTCAAAATCATACTTACCAGCTAAGTGCAGTACTTACTGTTGGACACCCATTCCCGTGTATAGTCAGAGCAGTATTTGAATGGTGACAGGTGTAAAACTAATAAGACCTGCAGGTGTATCAGGACAAAGAATACGGTAAATTTCCACTGACCCACTAACTACCTTTAGCTGCTGCCCAGTGAAGAGGTGTCTTGTAGCTCCAGTCGACGTCTCTCTGATTGGGATTGCATTTATTTTGCCCCAGAATCTCCTCAACTTGGTCGAAATCCCCCGCCGCCGCTGCCTGGTGCAACTCTGTCATTTCGTTACCAAGGTCGCCTAGCAACGGTTGACCAACACAAGATGGAGCCAAGACCTGAACCTGTAAACGGTGATGCTGCCCCCTGCTGTGGAAGGGGGTGAAACCAGGGTGCGTCTCTTTTAAATACTGTACATGACACTCTGAGGAGATTGAACTTCATGAGAATATATGCCTATAGAAGATAATTTAATATAGAGGAGGGAAAATTACGTTGGCTTTTAAAAGTTTGTGAATGAGGAATTTAAGCTAAGCGACCGTTAGGCTAACATTAGCTGATGTCTTTCTCACTGTGGATTCCTAA
>NTHP01000686.1:388362-418741 GCA_003416845.1 Oplegnathus fasciatus
TATATATATATATATATATATATATATATATATATACATATATATGGATAAAATATGACCATATAACCACCTAATCAGTGGTGCAATGTAACTAAGTACATTTACTCAAGTACTGTAGGGAAACATTTTACTTTTTACTCCACTACATTTATCTGGCAGCTTTAGTTACTTTACACATTAAGATTTTTGCACACAAAACATATGGAGGGCTTATAAAATATGATGTTTATAAATTAAACTACCCAACAGTATATACAAGTACAGCTGAAAGGTAAAAAGTTGAATGATCAATTGGTCGATTGACAGACAATTAATCGGCTGCTATTTTGATAATTGTTTAAGTAATTTTTCATGCAAGAGCATTTCATGGTTCCAGCTTCTCAAATATGAAGATTTGCTGCTTATCCTTTTAACAAGTTTAATAATTTTGATCTATTTTTAATAGTTTTGAGGTTTGGACTGTTGGATGAACAAAACAAACATTGTGAAGGTGTCACTTTGGGTAACTGTGTCAGCATTTTTGACTATTTTCAGAATTTTTACAAACCAAACAATCAGTGAATTAATGGAGAAAATTAGCAGATTAATCCAGAATGAAAATAATCATTAGTTGCAGTCTGATACAAAATAGTTCAAAATGAGCTCCACCTCAACCAGCTGCGACAGTAAAATCCTGCTTTTACATTAATGCATGAGTAATGATAATCTAATAGTATAACAGTCACAGGAGACATTTTTGACTACTTTTACTTTTAATACTTTAAGTACATTTTCCTGATTATACTTACATACTTTTACTTAAGTAACATTTTGAATGCAGGACTTTTACTTGTAACAGAGTATTTTTACAGTGTGGTATTAGTAATTAAGTAAAGGATCTGAATACTTTTTCTACCACTGCACCTAATACAGTCAACATTTTTGCCTAAATGCATGAAGGAGTAGTGTTAATTGCATTTCTGTAGAATTAGAAGCCCTTTCTGACTGTCACCTAAACGTTTGGAAGAAAATCAATACCTGTGACTCTGGATGATAAAATTATGGAGATTTGGCATCATAAAGGAATACAATACCAGGAAGACTGCTACGAATCCATCCTGTCTTTCTTACAGCTCACGAGGAAATAAGACAAAATTGTATACCTGTGATCAGTGATCGAGGTAACTTGCTTCATGAGGGATGTAAACAGATCAATTGCAAGAAAATACTCTTTATTGTTGAGGGGGAGTCCAAAGACAGACCTGCATAAATCTCACGAGAAATGGAAATCAGACCTGAATACTTCTGTCAGTCTTGTGTCAACAACCTAGAAGCTACATGAATCCAAACCTTAATTATCAGAGATGTATCAAAGAAGTTTTTTTTTTTAAACACTGTACCTGGTTGTGCATTAAAGCCGCATGTTCTGGCAAGATATCTGTAACACACTAACATAACACATTATTTCTTTCTCGTTGGACCCAGAACTTGTTTTGTTGGGGAATTTAAAAAAATGCTGCATGTCAAAGAATCTCAAAAAAGTTTTTATGAATAGGTTTATGTGTTGCCAATAAGTGTTTCGCAATGACATGAAAGTCCAACTCCCCTCTCAGATGGTTCTCAAAAATGAATAGCTGTGGGCCTACCCCCTTGAAAAGATCATCCACAGCCTTAGAATTTGATATAGGGTCATTCCATACCATATTCCATACCAACTCACCTACGACCTCCCAGTTCATGTCATGGATTTTCTTGAAAAAAATCATGTTAAAAGTTCTATTAAATTCATGGGACCTTGCAAAATCCTACAGCTCTACTCCAAATACTCTTTTAGTTATGAATTTTTTAAGTTTCAATATTTTTGCCATTCTTTGTTTGTGTATTCAATTGCTTATTTTTCACTGGATTGGGTTGAAATTTGTACTGAACATGCAAGAAAGAAAAAAAGAGGATCATTTGCAACATGTATTCATGTAAATAGTTGTTGCTGAATAAAAAGAAATACATTTTACCCAAACAAAAACTAATATCTCCACTAGTGTTCATTTTCTCGCAACCAAATTTTGATTCTGTGCAGTATAGTTCAACTCGGTTACAGCTCTGTAACTTGTAAACTATCTGAACACAATGAAAAACTGGCTCAATAGGTGTCACACAGAGATAGAAAACCTTGAAATCAACGTAGGACAAATATCTACCAGTGAAATGAAACCCCTGAATGTAATATTACAGCCAGTGGAAAGTACAAAAAAAAGAGCTATTTTCAAAAAGATTATTAAATAATGGACTTACATTACATCTTTAATTTTTTATATATCCGCAATGAATATTAACACTTTCCCATAAAAGTTTCAAGGAAATTAAAATAATCCTTCTTGGGGAAAACACAGTCAAAATATCTTAAAAAATGGGTTTTTCAGCTCTGAAGAGATATTTAGCAAGATCTGTGGCACTCAATTTTTTATGCAGGACCAAATAACTTCTAGATGTGATAAAACTATATTAATACTATGCAGAATCAACATTTGGTTGCAAGAAAGTGAACAGTAGTGGGGATATTAATTTTTTTTCTTTGTTCGGGTAAAATATATTTATTTTTATTCATCAACAACCATTTACATGAATACATGTTGCAAATTATCCTTAGAATGGCAAAAATGAAATGATGAAACTTCAAAAGTTCACAACTAAAAAGTATTTGGAGTAGAGTTGAAGGATCTTGCAAGATCCCATGAATTTAATAGAAGTTTTCACATGAATTTTTTTCAAGAAAATCCATGACATGAAAGGGGAAAAGTTCTGAATTCTGGGTGAGTTGGCATGGAATTACCCTATAATCAAAGATTTATTGAAAGTTTTAGCAACCTATATCAATGGTGGAAATGAAAAATGTCATTGTCCAACTTTAAAAACCTCTTTGTCGTGTCTCTTGTCTGTTTATCAAACCCCTTTTAAATGTTGGTTGGGCTAAGGAATGGTCTGGAAGTCTGTTTTGTTTGAACCTTGGGACGCTTGTTACTGCAACGATTTCTTGATGAAATCACCAGAACTGCAACTCAGATTTAAGCTCTAGTATTATAAAGGAAACCCAAATTTGATCACTTTCATCTCAACATGAACAAACAGAGTGACTACAACTCAGCATAGTTAAAGCTGAAGAGCAAGAAGTCTGTTATTCCCTGGTCTTTTGATTAGCATAGCTAACACAGCCTGCAAAACAGCCTGTTCAAATCAATTCATATCAATTCTAAAAAAAATAAATAAATAAATAAAAAAAAATCACTGGCTTATTCTTCCATGCAACTACTGTATGTTTATTGACACAAATTAACCACATGACAAGTTGATTAGAGTTGGTAAAATTTCTTACAAGACTAACACGTATTGTCAATTCACAAAAGTCAAGACTGCTCTGTCACAACTGGGTTTCCACATGGGCATCTATCTGGGTCCAGAGCTGAAACAAACACAAAGATTATATCACATTTTGAAGTGCTTTCATTCATTCTATTTCTAGGAATTTACTTTGTGATACCTGCATGAAATTACATGTCTAAATATCAAAAATTCACCAATCAGTTGTTTGCCAGTAATGAAAAGGTGTTACTGCAGTAGGTTTTATCACAGGAGAACCCTCATGACATTTATTAAATTTCCCATTGTCCTTGTAGAGGACAAGTTGGATGAGAAAAACAAGTCCTACCATTCATTCACGGCTTTTTGCTGACTTCAAACCCCAACACTCCTCATCATCCTAGTCCACTAAACATGAAAGATCAAATGGAATTAAATAACTAGTAAATATGACATTCACTAAAAACCTAATAAATCTAAATTAGCAACAAGACCTTTCTAAGCTTTCAAAAAGTGACACCAAGTATAATCTAGACTAACCTGATCCCAGACCTTCTACCAAGGCATGGTCTGTGTCCAGTCCTTTCCAGTATTTCTCCATCAGTGTGTTCACAACCACTCCCTCGCACTCAATTTCCACTGCATATTGAGGAACTGCATTCTCTGAATGGTCAACCATGTTGAACACCGTCAGTTTGAGTGGTTTGTCAACCAGAAGATTGTAGAAGTCCTCATAAACTTGGTCATCCCAGGAGCCCTTGGACTTGTCAAATCCATTCAAAGAGCACAAAAGGGCTTGAGGAGCCTTCTCCAGCAGACTCTGAGGCAGTGGTCTCACATTCTTCATGTCAACATCAGACTCATTTCCATAGTCAATAAACACAACACAGAATGCATCGTCAACTCTACGGATGACTTGAGCTCGATACCATTGGTTATCACTGGAAAACAGAGCAAGGCATGGACTGCCTGGACCAAGGGTCTCTGGGAAAATCATGTCCTGTTGTGCTTGTACTGTTTCCTGAGCAAGCCTTGACACTTTGTTGAGCTCCTCTGTGTTGGCGTACTGACACCAGAAGAAATGGGGTTCCACAATACAAGAGGCGTATACCATCTCGGCCTTGTTTTTGGACATTTTTGGCTCCTTGTACATGCAAGTGTTTACATTTCCTTTGGAAACACTGAGGTGGGTTGTGTTGGACTCAGTTTGACCATCCTGGAGTATGTTTTCTGTTTGAGGGCTTTCTGTTATAACATGTTCTGTGGCAACTGGTTTCCAGTATTTCAGCAATGTGTCATTTACAACCGTATTTTCACACTCGATTTGCACTGCATACTGAGGTACTACAATCTCTGAATGGTTGTCCATGTTGAACACTGTAAGTTTGAGTGGTTTATCAACCAGAATATTGTAGAAGTCCTCGTAAACTTGGTCATCCCAGGAGCCCTTGGACTTGTCAAATCCATTCAAAGAGCACAAAAAGGCCTGAGGAGCCTTCTCCAGCAGACTCCGAGGCAGTGGTCTCACGTTCTTCATGTCAACATCAGACTCATTTCCATAGTCTATAAACAGAACATAGAATGCATTGTCAACTCTACGGATGACTTGAGCTCGATACCACTGTTTGTCACTGGAAAACAGAGCAAGGCATGGACTGCCTGGACCAAGAGTCTTGGGGAACATTATGTCCTGCTGTGCCTGTCCTGCTTCCTGAGAAAGTTTTGATACTTTGTTTAGCTCCTCTGTGTTGGCGTACTGACACCAGAAGAAATGGGGCTCTACAATACAAGAAGCATATACTTTCTCTTTTTTGTTTTTGGAAATGTTTGGCTTCTTGTACACGCAAGTATTCACATTTCCTTTGGAAACATTGAGGTGGGTCGTGTTGGACTCAGTTTGACCATCCTGGAGTAAGTTTTTTGTTTGAGGGCTTTCTGACATAACATGTTCTGTGGCAACTGGTTTCCAGTATTTTTGCATTGCATCATTTACAATTATATTTTCACACTCTATTTGCACTGCATATTGAGGAACCACAATCTCTGAATGGTCTTCCATATCAAACACTGTTAGTCCGAGTGGTTTATCAACCAGAAAATTGTAGAAGTCATCATAAACATTGTCATCCCAGGAGCCCTTGGACAGAACAAATCCATTCAAAGAGCACAAAAAGGCCTGAGGAGCCTTCTCCAGCAGACTCTGAGGAAGTGGTCTCACATTCTTGATGTGAACATCAGACTCATTTCCATAGTCAATAAAAACAACATGAAATGCATCGTCAGCTCTACGGATGACTTGAGCTCGATACCATAGTTTGTCACTGGAAAACAGAGCAAGGCATGGACTGCCTGGACCAAGGGTTTTGGAGAACATTATGTCCTGCTGTGCCTGTCCTGCTTCCTGAGCAAGTCTTGTCACTGTGTTGAGCTCCTCTGTGTTGGCGTACTGACACCAGAAGAAATGGGGTTCTACAATACAAGAAGCATACACTTCCTCTTTTTTGTTTTTGGAAATGTTTGGCTTCTTGTACATGCAAGTATTCACATTTCCTTTGGAAACACTGAGGTGGGTCGTGTTGGACTCAGTTTGAACATCCTGGAGTAAGTTTTCCGTTTGAGGGCTTTCTGACATAACATGTTCTGTGGCAACTGGTTTCCAGTATTTCTGCATTGCATCATTTACAATTATATTTTCACATTCTATTTGCACTGTATACTGAGGAACTACAATCTCTGAATGATCTTCTATATTAAACACTGTTAGTCTGAGTGGTTTATCAACCAGAAGACTGTAGAAGTCATCATAAACACTGTCATCCCAGGAGCCCTTGGACTCAACAAATCCATTCAAAGAGCACAAAAAGGCCTGAGGGGCCTTCTCCAGCAGACTCTGAGGCAGTGGTCTCACATTCTCCATGTCAACATCACACTCATTTCCATAGTCTATAAACAGAACATGGAGTGCATTGTCAGTCCTCTGAATTATCTGAGCTCGATACCACTGGTTGTCACTGGAAAAAAGAGCAAGGCATGGACTTCCAGGACCAAGAGTCTTGGGAATCATCATGTCCTGTTGTGCCTGTCCTACCTCCTGAGCAAGCCTTGACACTATGTTCAGATCTTCAGTGTTAGTGTACTGACACCAGAAGTAATGTGGTCCAACAATACAGGAAGCATATACCTCCTCTGTCTTGTTTTGAGACATGTTTGGCCTCTTGTACATGCAGATGTTCACATTTCCCTCAGGGCAAGAAGGAAGAGAAAGTTGTGCCATTTCTGAGTCACTGTGGCCACCTTGTATGAAATTCTCTTCCAACACGGTTTCTTTTTCCTTAAGAATGACATCCAAAGTTGGCTTTTCTTCATCCAGTGTCTTTCCATGTTCAATCTCTGGTGCAGAGACATTAGTTATGGATTGTGAACTCATTTGTAGCTCATCTCGAGCACACAGTCCATTGCTGCTGTGGGCTTTATTTTCCTCTGTAATCTTCGTTACTGATACGTTCATGAGCTCTTGCGCTAAATAGTCCTCACTTAGCAAACTAGCGTATTTTGAGCTGTTAGAGAGCTGCTGGTCAGTCTGCTGATCGAGATCAGTCATCTTTTGTTGTGTCATCTTTGATATCCTCTCTCTGACTTCCACATTTACATTCAGAGATCCATCAAACAGTTCAACAATTAGCTTCCCTGTTGCCCCTTTTGCTACCACTGAAATTGTCAAACTATGGCCAATAGCACGATCTGCAAACCACAGGTTGACTTCATGTGGCACTTCTGCAGGGACATCGAACAGTCCAAGTGGAACAGCCTGCACAGGAACAGATCTGGCGATACTTGCTTCAATGGGAAAGGGGCAAATATCAGATTCATTCACTGCAAGGGTATGACCATGGTCCACAAAGTGCACTGTAAGTTTTGGAGAAATTTCTACTACTTGACCTCTGTACCACTGATTATCAGTGTACCTAGCAAAGCAAATGCTATTAAGTCCAAGTGGGTGATCTGTGCACTGTGGCTGGCCAATGAGTTGTTTAACATTTTCCATCATTTTCTCAAATAAGTGAGAATTCCTGTCCAGTTGGCAGTAGAAGTGATTGACATTTTCTGAAGAGATTACCCACACTTTTTCTTTTTCACCCACCTCAATATTGTGTGTGGAGTAACTGTACGCATCTGATGGGACCTGTGGAGGAATTTGCACGTGAGCTTCAGCTTGTGCACATTTCTGACTCAGAAGCTTGCATGCACTGTCAGATGGTGTTTCAATATCTACCACATTAAGCAGCAGACCTTCTTCATCAAACGTTACAGCTTTTACAATGCATTTCAACCCAGCGTTTGATGAAGCACCTAAATCGACAAACTTCTGAAACTCCGCTAATGCAGCATCGTTCTGAGTGACGGCAGTGGGATTAGTGGGATTCTTCAGATTGAATAAGCAACACTGAAAAGCCTGTGCATTCAGCTGTAAGAAAGCTGGATCAATGGGGCGCACATCTCGCAGAAGGACCTTTCGAGTTTCACCATAGTCTATAAATCTCACATCTACCACAGAGGAGTGGTGACTTGCCATGATCCTTGCTCTGTACCACATGTCATTATCTGGATTACGGGCGACACAGATGGACTCAACAAGTGGCTCTGGGTGGGCGGATGCATAGTGGTTTTGCAGGTCTTGCATAAGGAGTCTGAGAGAGTCACCATCTTCTGTTTGACACCAGAACTTCTGTAGACTTTCGATGCAAGATACTTTTACATTGACATTACTTCCTACAGTAAACACATCATCATGAGTATTTTGCACCTCAGAGGGGAAATCTTTTGAAAGATGCCTATTGCTCTGTATTAGAGGGTCTGGATGTTCTGAGCTCTCTTTAATATGAATATCATCAGTGCCAGAGGTGGGTACATCATCTGTTCTGCCATTGCTGTTGACTTTGTTCTGTAAATCCATGCGTTGTTCATCTCCAAGTGATCTGAGAAATGATGAGGGAAGGGGTTCATTCTGGACACTTGACTCTTGTTCAGACTTAGAGGGTGGAAAAAGTCCTGCCTTCTCCTTATAATAAGACAATTGTAAACAATCGTTTATGCATGCTTCATTAGCTGCATAGAGAGTGACATTGTAGACATCTTGAGGTACACTGTGGTGGTCAAACCTTGCCACGACTGTCTGGTTCAGGAGCAGTGATTTCAAGTAATCAGTCTGGTCTGTCGTCCACCCTGTGCCGTTATCTTTTACACTATCAAGAGAACAGGGATATGTGACAACTGGCAGCCTCAAGAATTTTCCATGCAGTGGTTTGATGTCTCCAACTGGGACTAATTCATTTTTTCCTTCATCCACATGCAACACTTCTACAGCACCATCGGTAGTCATGTTTTGCTTTAGTAACGAGCGATGCCATCTGCCGTTTATGCCTCTAGCAGCACATGGATCCCCGCAGGTCTGTGGTTGTGCCTCTCCTAAATCTGGGTTCTCTTCATAGTGCTGGTGGATCTGTTCTGATAATATCTTCACTGCCTTGGACAAAATTAGGAGTTTGCAAAAAATGTTGTGTGGATTAGTTACCTCTGTCACGATAACAGTTTCAAAAGTGTCAGTTAACAGTTCTGGGTAAAAGTATTGGTTATGCTTCTCAAGTTGGCAACTAACATTCAGATTCTGTTCCTGTGTTTTGAGGTAGACCTCAGAAGCCTCTCTTTTGGGTAAATTAAGGCATTCCAGTGCAAGGCATTTAAACTCATCTACTGGTATCTTCTTTGCATCCCCAAACTTACACATATGCTTGGAAACAATTGGTATGTCAAGGAGAATGGTCCTGTCTGGCATCAGTACATGTTGAACCAGTCCATCAAACTTCTTCCCAGGCAGAGACTTCAAAAACTCTGTGGCTCTTTCAGACCAGTTGTTCCCAGGGCGGAGGACATTTGCAAGTATGCATGATTCAATTTCAGGAGGAAGGAGAAAACTGTCACTCTGGCCCCACGCTAAAGCTTCACTTGTGGTGATATGGGGCTGTCCCTGGTCAATTAGAAAAACATTGTAAGTTTCACTTTGAATCGACACAATCCGAGCTCTGTGCCAGGTGTCACTGATGCAAACCAGACAGAGGTCCCCTGGTTTTCCCTCTGATCCATAAAACTTCCTTTCAGGAATCTGAATGTCCCCTCTCATCTGCTCGTGAATATGCTTCCTTCCATCATCCATGTTCACCCATAATTCCACAAGACCACAACTAGGGTTCAGGTTAACCCTCGTGATTAGTACAGGCACTTCTGATCCTGGCGTTGGAAGCCCAGGAATTGAACACATTGTGAAGCTCAGAGGTCAAATATACCTGCAAAATAGAAAGAATAAACGTATTAATGTTGAATACAAATAGGCCTTTAAACCATTATTATAAAAGTACTTGAAAGGTGATGCCACCAGTTTTAAGAATTTCCAGGTCAATTCAGTTACCATCTGTGCACTTAATCTGCCTGAATGGTCATTTGACTGCTTCATGTCAAAATGGCTTTCACATAATGTTTGATGGAGAGTATTGATGTACTGTCATCCTGTGGTATTGGTGTTTGAAATGCAGTGTTGTTATTGGTCTACTATTTAGACAATTGTGCAATGACATTCTTGTGGTGTTTTTGTCTGAAAGTAGCTTATGTCAGAACTGTTAACATAGCAACAAAGTAACACTAGCGTGGTTTGACTGTCATTGGGTACCTGTGTTGTAGCTAGTGCCAGTACATGGCTGTAGCCGAGATGTTTCTCGCGGTTAGCGTTACTGCTCGTTGGCCCTAAATACTGTATCTTGTTAAACTCTGAATATAGCACAGTTATCTGCAGGCCCATGTGCTGCGTTTACTTCCGCTGAAGAGGAATAAATCTTGTTCATGTACGTCGTGGACCGTAAGTGTATCAAGACACACCCACTCTACCTTAACCCTAAACTTCCCTTAATGGTCACAATTTGAAGTATTACTGTATACAGCAAAACTACTGTTTAACTGTATTGCATTATACAGCGAGGTGTTTGTTATGTAGCCTGCCCTCATTGATATAAATCTAGTGGAAGAAATAATAGAAACACCTGTTGGAACTCAGTTTTAGGTGTACCTAATAAACTGGCAACTGAGTGTAAGTGTAAAACAGTAACCACACCTCTATCAAAATTGACACACTGGTCCATTGATCAGTGGTGGAATGTAACTAAGTACATTTACTCAGTGTACTTCAATACAATTTTCATATACTTGTACTTTACTTGAGTATTTCTGTTCTATGCTACTTTATACTTCTACTCCAATACATTTCAGAGGGAAATATTGTACTTTTAACTCCACTACATTTATTTGACACTTAGTTACTAGTTACTTTTTACATTAAAAAAAACATATGATAAATATGCAGTACTATATTACTAATCTATCCAGTAGCATACAAAGAATCTAAAATTGGCTCCACATTAACAAACATTAAAATGCTCTTACTGTAACTGTATTTGTTAGTGATAAAAACAGAATATATTATTTATTATAGATATCTATAATAAAATAACAATGTGAAAGAAGCCATTCTGCATGATGAGTACTTTTACTTACTGTACTTTAAGTACATTTTGCTTACATTAATACTTCGGCACATTTTGAATTCAGGACTTCTCTTGTAATAGAGTATTTTTAGACCATGGTATTTCTACTTTTACTTAAGTAAAGGATCTGAGTACTTCTTCCACCACTGCTATTGATAATTAACATTCAATTAATTTCACTCACTTTAAACTGTATAAAGAAGCCTGATAGTCACTGTGAGATTGGTGTGGCACCAGTTACAAACTGCAAATGCATCCTATAGAAGAAGGAAACACCTCACTAATCATGTGAACACATGTCAAACACAGGAAACCGGCATCTGCAAAGAGGAACAGTGGTCTCAAGTAGACCTTCACCAACACTGATGGATAGAGACTTGACTGATTATTTGCACACGAAACACTACAAGCTAAGGCTTGAAAGAGAGAGAGAGATGAATAAACAGCTCTTGCAGCTTCAACATAAACCAAACATGAGATTCACTAAATTGACATTTGTTGCCATCCATTGTCCATCTGCTGAACATGTTTAACAGCGGAGTTAGTTTTTATTTTATGTCTCATAAAACTTGTATGAACAATCTCAGCATCCAATTACCTCTAAGTGACAATCACCTCCAGTACAGTATCACAAATTCAAAGGTTAGTTTTCATGTTCTCATTATTAAGAGTTGTAGGCTGCATGTTCACCAGCAAGAGATCACAGTATTTAGACAGGAATCTTTAGATATTTCATATCGATTGTAAGTTCAGGTAAACATCTAATATACAGTGAGTTACAGTAATACTGTAATACATATAACACACTACACTGCAACATTATGACAGTAAGCAAAAGGTGCTCACCAGGGTAAATAAAATAACAGGGTATCTGCACATTTTTTAAGTACGAATTCAATGACTTTTAAGACCTTTTTAATACCACTAAAAGGAAAAAAATAATGTCACTACTGTGGCAAAAGAAATCGACAAACTAGACTACAGCATACGCAGTTACTGAGTTTTAGTGAATTTGAACAACTGAGCTAACACATTAGCTAACAAAAGTAACGCCTTCTCATTAATGAAAACAAACCTGTATGGTAGACCCAGTCCAATGGAATGAAATAAAAATATAAAAAACAGCCAACTTCTTTCTAATACAATAATAAGCATAACACTTTACTAAGTTAAGTCACCCATTTATATATTCCCTTTCATTATTCTGGATGCGTTGCTTTTGTCCTCTTTGAGTGAGCAAACACCAAATTCCTTGTATGAAAATTGCTTGGCAATAAATATATTATAATATAATATTCTTATTCTAAGCTAATAACCAGTGGTGACACCACACTGTGAAAATACTCCACAAGTAAAAGTCCTGCATTCAAAACCTTACTTAAGTAAGAGTATTATCAGCAAAATGTACTTGAAGTATCAAAGTAAAAGTACTCATTGTGCAGTAAAATGTTCCCTGTCAGTGTTTTACTTTATATGTGGTGTTTCTGGATTAATATTACTGCTGCATTAATGTGTATGTTACATTTTACTGCTGTTTCAGGTTGAGCTTATTTTAACTACTTTATATACTGTTAGGTAGTTTAATCCACAGCAATGCATCATGGTCTATAAGATCATCACTGTCCTGTGAGAACCACGTATCTCTAAAAAGTTTTCATGAGCTCAGAAAAACAGCCTGTTTTCAGCTTTGTGACGATGCATGTTCCATCTGATCCAGGAAGAGTTTAAATAGTTTATTTATCTTAAGAAGGAGGAGAATTTCCTCAACAACAAATCCTTCAGTTTATCACAAACATTCAACATCAACACATCTGGAGATACGGGGTTCTCACTGGACAGGAGGGGTGTGAAAAACTAATCTGTAAAGTAACTAAAGCTGTCAGACAAATGTAGGGGAGTGAACAGTACAATACTACCTCTGAGATGTGGTGGAGTAGAAGTTTAAAGTAGCATAAAATGAAAATACTCGAGTAAAGTACAAGTACCTCACATTTGTATTAAGTACCGTACTTGAGTAAATGTACTTAGTTACATTGCATCACTGCTGGTAACATTATTAGTGGTCCTGTTCATGATCTCGTCGAACCAGTGAGCATTTATCCGGTGAACAGACGTTTAAAAAACAACTATGGTCACCGGTGAAAAGACGTTAAAGAAAGGTTAAAAAGTTTTTCAACAACTATTTGAAGACCTTGATTAAAGCCTGCATTGCTGGCTCGCAGCGTGGTGTTCTTGGATTTCTCCTTTTTCCCCGCCACAACCCTCAAATCGGAAACTGGATAAACATCTTCTTCTATGGTGGGGGGGATCACAGCCACACAAGGCGTACTACCTCCACCTACCAAGCGGAGTGTTGTGGGATATAAAATACCGGTAAAATAAAACAAAAAATAGACACGCTTGTTCATTCTGCCCCTGCTCAAGTTTAAAGCCCCCCCTCCTACAATTCCAGACATTTTAAGACATTTTTAGACCTTGAATATCAAAAACTAACTTTAGGGATCCGCGGGGACCCTTATTATAATAAGGAGAAATTGCTGATAGACACATCGATTCAGTGATCTGTATGCTTGTGTTAAAATGAAGTGTTTGTGTTCTGACGAGCAAGTGATTTAGTTTTAGCACACTGAAAATAAATCAAACACACCTGAGAGAGATTTTGGCTCCTGCATTAAGAGTTTTACACAATCAGACTCTGTTGTGAAAATTTAACCAATTAGGCAATTTAAAAAAAATACTCTAAATAGGAACACACGTTTGTCAGTGTTTAAAATGCGTTGTAATCACAAGAATCAGTCTCCACAATTCATCCACCAGTTATCTTACTCATCCTAAGTGTGTTTCTCTGATTCCACATTAGCTCCAATCATTAACTGCAGTCCTCGTGCAAAATCTCTGGTAATGAATGAAACACAACATCCCACTGTCCAAGTTTTACGCACAACGCGACACACACGACTCAGGTATACATTTACATCTTCAGCATCCAGCTCTGATTAACTTGCAGCTACTTACACCAACTTGCAGTCTGCTGCATTATTAGTCGATTTTCTCACCGTGTTTGGTGCAGCTGACTCAATCATCATCCGGATTCAGTGGCAGGAGGTGGGGGCGGGCACTCACATGGGTTTTTAAAGCGTTTAATTGCCTCACGTTCCTCTGGGCGATTAATAATGCCTCTACAAATACATGCAAGACATCAGGCGGGTTGTTTTTAACACTTTGAATGTGTTTACATGTGCTAAACTCCAAATGCTGCACGATTTAATGGCTATTGAAGACTTTTTCATTCAAAAAAAACAAACTTGATATTTACTTCTGGACGCGCACACAGGTGGGCGGTAACGCAGCACGCTCTCGGTTCCGTGTTGGGAAGCGAAGTGACACCCACAACTGTCACTGCTGCTGCTGCTGTACAGTTCACTCCGACCAGGAAGTCTTAAAACGGTGCACTGTCCCCCCATGACCATGTTATTTTTGCAGGCTGCACACGCAGGCAATCGCACGATGGTAGGCGAAGTTTATAACAAGCTTGTCATAATTTGTTTGTGATCCAAAAGAGCTAAAGCTTACAAGAAGTTTGAAGTGTTTTAAAGTCACCTGTTGCTGTCTAGTGGCTGTAAGTCAAAGAGTAATATTAGACTTTGTTGTGCTGTCTTGAAAAACACTTAAATGCTGCTGAGTGGTGGGAAAAATACAGCATGTCCAGCTGACTTTGAATCCTAGATATCTCATGACTTGATTGACTGAGAATAGTGTTTTGGAGCTGTGTCATATCTTTATCCACACACAAAACTTCCTGAAGGAGGTTTATTAATACCTAATAAATCTTAACCTCCGTATGGATCATTTGGAAAACATTTGGAAACACAAAATCTTTAGTAAATGTTCATCTGCAGGCTGCATTACACAACAAGACATGTTGCTGTTGCTGCTGTGCTACTGCTGCTTTCAGGCTGTGGCTTCCTGGCTCGAAGACAAAAGGCTCATGTCTCGTTTTTGGCTCACTCTTTTAGAAACCAGTTTACAGCAATGGCATTCTTTCTAGCCATTAACTATCTTTAAATATTACCCTGCAGTGCAGTGGGTCTGACGTCACATGTGTACGCTTCTCAAAATAGCAGAACTCTTAAAAGGAGGAACTTGAAGAACTTGTTCAGGGCATTAAATGATGGGCATAATTAATGGCTGATAATGTAATATTTGCCATCATTCAAAAATATGTGAAAGAAAATCATTTCTGCATCTTTTTCAGTACGTCAGAGTGCAAAATCTGTAATCAATTACCGCCCTACAAACTGAACAGTAAACTAAAAACTTACATTTTGTCAAAGTGGACTTTTAGAGTGGCTTTAAACAGATAATGCAGCCTGTTAAGAGCCACCCAAAGAGTCTAAGTCACATTAGTGTTCTGAGTCTTCCTGTCGATTCTATTTCCAGTGACTTGTTTCAAAATGAGTAAGAGGAAAGGCAAAGCGATCAGTGATGCGACAGCTGTCAAGAGCCGCAGAGTGACAGCTGTGGGTATCGAGGACGCACCAGATGATACCAACCATCAGAGACCATCTCCCAGCAGCTTCACTCACTCTGCCACAGTGAGTGATTTCCCCATGAAGCACTAATTCGTCGTCTTTACTCCTCACCAGCTCATTAACTGTAAATATTGTTTTCTGCGTGTATTCCTAGGGAGATATCGGCCTCATCGAAAGCGTCACTCTACAGAATTTCATGTGCCACCATTTGCTCGGCCCGTTCCAGTTTGGGCCCAATGTGAATTTCATCGTCGGCAACAATGGAAGTAAGAACGGGGTTTCTAAATGTCACATCTGATCTGCTGTTGGCTTTGGCTTGTGAGTTTAACACATCCCGGCCCAGCCTATGGTGCCGGTATGTACGCCCCTTAAACAAAGGCATCTTGATAATCCATTTTTGTTTGTTAAACAAACAGGACTGTATTTCATTGTAACATATAGGAGTGTACTCTAACTGTTGTATTCAAATGATGGTCATGGGGTAGATAGATACAGATGAGTGAGAAATTAAAGGAAAAACCTGAATGCTTGAGCCCTGTGAGGGGATCTGGTGGCTCTGTTATGTCGTGGGGGGCATTTTGCTGGCATGGTTTGGGTCCACTTGTCCCCTTAGAGGGAAGGGTCACTGCAAATCAATACAAAGTTGTTCTGAGTGANGATGAAACATTTCTATCCTGATGGGAGTGGTCTCTTCCAGGATGACAATGCCCCCATCCACAGGGCACGAGGGGTCACTGAATGGTTTGAGGAGTATGAAAATTATGTAAATCATACGCTATGGCCTTCGCAGGCACCAGATCTCAACCCAGTTGAACACCTGTGGGAGATTTTGGACTGACGCGTTAGACAGCGCTCTCCACCACCATCGTCAAAACAACAAATGAGGGAATGTCTTTTAGGAGAATGGTGTTCATCCCTCCAGTAGAGGTCAGAGACTTGTAGAATCAATGCCAAGGCGAACTGAAACTGTTCTGGAAGCACATGGTGGCCCAACACCTCACTAAGACACTTAATGTTGGTTTTTCCTTTAATTTCTCACTCATCTGTAGATAGATAGGTAGGTAGATAGATAGATGACACCACTTGATGAATCTCAGTGGGAAATTGCAGTACTTTATACTTACTATATAACTTATAAATTGCATTACTTATTAATTCATACAGAGTGTATCAACTATGCAACTAACAGCTATTTTTATTATCAATTAATCTGCAGATGTTTGTCTAAATTAATCAAAATGTACTTTTCCTAGTTTCTCTCTCTCTCTACTATCAGTATCTAATAAAGGCATGCCCTTAAGTAATAATCATTTTTTTTAAAAATGAAAAATTATTTTAATGACAGCGATTAACTGATAGTTCCAGATTATTATTATTATTATTGTTACTATTATTATTATTATTATTTTATTTTTTTGTTAGTCGACTAACCAGTTATTGGACTGATTATTTCAGCTCTAATCCCACCTAATTAGAGGTTTCCCCGCTTAGTAGATTATTAGGATAATCACTGTCTCAATTTGTTGTTTTTCTGATCTTTTTATGGAAACAAGCTGTTACTGATAAGTAAGTACTTGTCTAATGTCTGTTGCATCGCAGTAATATCCACATGCATATAAAATATGCTTTGTTTTTTAAGACATTGGATGTTTAATGATGCTTCTGCATGAATTAATTCATCTGTGCAGGGAAAATAACACTAAAAAAATCAATTAAAGCATTAAAGGGAAAGAAGTCATTTAACTCTCAGTTGACAAAGAATTTGTTTATTCAAAGACGGCCATCCTGATGTTTATCTGTGGAGGGCTGATTTGTATTTATTTGCATACAATCTTTAGTTCTGCCTGTGAGCCAGTTCCGTCTGTGGTATCCTTCCCATGCAGTGATTTAGTCCCTCGTCTGTTGTTTCCTATTTAATTCTCAGGTGGAAAAAGCGCAATCCTGACTGCATTGATTGTAGGCCTCGGCGGAAAGGCCACTGTCACAAACAGAGGAGTGTCACTGAAGGATTTTGTGAAGAGCGGTGAAAAGTAAGTCAAAGTTACCATTATAACATTCCTCAGTGACAAATCGATGAGTATCCTTATTATGATGTTGGAAATGCCGTCATTTTCTTTACCAGTGGGGTCC
Source organism: Oplegnathus fasciatus (assembly GCA_003416845.1). Classification (NCBI taxonomy): domain Eukaryota; kingdom Metazoa; phylum Chordata; class Actinopteri; order Centrarchiformes; family Oplegnathidae; genus Oplegnathus; species Oplegnathus fasciatus. The sequence continues at coordinate 405,947 of NTHP01000686.1, forward strand.
TAGAATGCCATTACAGTACAGTGTGCTCTCTAGTACTGCAGATATAACAATAAAGCTGAGAAACAGAGGACCAGATGCTTATAAAAGGGACGTCTACGGCGACTGCATCTCCATCGAGCATCGGATCTCTTTTGATGGATGTCGGACCTGCAGGCTGAGGAGCAAATCAGGTGACTTTCCTGAGTTACAGATGCGTCCATGTCTTATTAAACCTTCCCTAAATGTCCGATACACTCAGGAGTGAAGACAAAGCACTTCAATCAGGCCATCATCCCTCCAAGCTGTATACATTCTCTACTCTCGGTCAGGAATGTTCCTCTATAAACGTGCATGCGTTTATTTTATATGCTTGGCACTGTTTCGCTGCTTTGTGCCATCTGTCCAAGTGTGAATGTAAATATAAGACATATTTACATTCACACGTGGGCTGATGTTTCTCATAAGTTGTAAATGTCACAGAGTTATTTTGTAAGTAAAAGGAGGTTAAACTGCACTTGCCAGGGTGCCAGTTACTGGCTGAGCTCACTGAAAAGTCTCTGAACATGGACAGTCAGTTTAGCCAACCACTTGATCTCTGTTAGGTAGATGCTGGTTACATCGGGTGTGATCATGCTTTACACTTCTGTTGTCCTTCTTTTTCCAGATTAATGTGCAGGGGTGTTAATAACGATTATTTTAATTATCGATATTTTCTTAATTAATCGTTTTGTCTATAAAATGCGAACAGTCTAAAACCCAAAGAGACTCAGGTTCAGTTTGCTGTCATAAATGACTAAAAAACACATTAAATCCTCACATTTGAGAAGCTGGAACCAGAGAACTTTTTAATTTTAATTGAAAAATATTAAATGATTAAATGATAATCAAAATAGTTGTCAATGAATCCGCTAATTGTTGCTGCTCTAATGATACTGTGAGTGTCATGCAGCTTATATTCTCATCTCCTTCAGGACAAAAAAAGGTTTGACCCACATTAGTTGTCTTCTCTCTTGTATTTCAGGACAACTTATCTCAAACAAGAAGGAGGAGTTGACGGCCATTTTGGACCACTTCAACATCCAGGTACTGACTGTCAAGCTGGAAAAACTTATTTTTTTATCCTGCAACTTTTTATCTTCCAGTGAATGCACTAATTTTATTTTCTGAGCTTTTTAAATGTCATAGTCATTTACATTTATTTTGTGTATTCCAGTTGGATAACCCAGTGTCCATTCTCAACCAAGAAATGAGTAAACAGTTCCTGCATTCAAAAAATGAATCGGATAAGTATAAGGTACAACACTGCCACGTTATTTATGAGCTTTGAATTTTAGGATTACGCCTGTATTGAGAGAAGGTAATATAATATTTTTCATTTCCTTATGTTTAAATGAATGTTTTTGGCCTCTTTTCTGCTTTTATAGTTCTTCATGAAAGCGACTCTGCTGGAACAGATGAAGAGGGATTACATCCACATCAAGCACACTAAAACAGTCACACGACAGCAGGTTGAGAGACAAGAGGAGGTACTGTATTCAACACATCGATTTATCAGTTCAGGTCTTTCAACATCTGTTCAGTCATTCACAGATGCACATGTTTTGACAAAATCTTATAAAAGTGCTAATTCCACACTGTGAAAATACTCCACTACAAGTAAAAGTCCCGCATTCAAAACCTTACTTAAGTATTTAAGTTAAATTTACTTAAACTATGAAAAGTAAAAAATACTCATTGTGCAGTAAAATGGTCCCTGCTGCATTAAGTTGCATTTTACTGCTGTAGATCTTTAAGGTTGAGCTAATTTTAACTACTTGGGTAGTTTAATCTACAGCAACGCATCATGGTCTATCAGATCATCATTATGTTTGTGGTGTTGTTGTCCTGTGAGAACCACATATCTCTAAAAAGTTTTCATGAGCTCAGAAAAACAGCCTGTTTTCAACTTTGTGACGATGCATTTTCCAGCTGATCCAAGGAGGGTTTAAATAGTTTATTTAGCTCAAGAAGGAGGAGAATTTTCTCAGCACATAAAGGAACGCTTACTCCTTCAGTTTAAAAGAAAAATCAACTAAAGCTGTCAGACAAACATAGTGGAGTGAAAAGTGCAGTATTTCCCTCTGAGATGTAGTGGAGTAGAAGTATAAAATTGCATAAAATGGAAATACTCAAGTAAAATACTTCAAATTTGTACTTAAGTACAGTAGTTGAGTAAATGTACTTGGTTACATTCCACCACTGACTGATGCCATATCAATGTACATCTTTGTGTACAAAAACACCTCAAAACCCATTTGTTTTCTATATAGATAAAGCTCGCTTGCCTGCTGCTGATACTGTACGTTTGTCTATGAATCATTTCACACGTACAGTATATTCTTTTGCCGAAATAAAATGTAATTATCTAAGCTCTCACACATCTTTGTGTTTAGTGTCTCAAGGACCTGAAGCAAGAGTTTCTACAGAAGAAAGGGAGGTACGAAAATCTGTCGTCCTTCAGTGAGATGAAGGTGGTTTTGGAGAATCTGAAGAGGGCGATGGCGTGGTGTTTGGTAAGAATTTATCTGTCATCGTTGTATAAAACAGAACAAAAAAACACGAGAGTATGAAAATATGAAAAGAAAGAAGAAACAAAATACAAGAAAAGTGAAAGAATAAATTGCCTGATATTTCCTTTGGGCTCATTCAAGAAGATGAATCATGGTCATTTTTTTATCACTCTCAGGTCAGAGAGAAGGAGCAGTACGTACAGCAGTTGAAGGAGGACATTGAAAAGGAAGAGAATAATTACAGACATCAGGACAACCTTCAGCTCTGTCAGGTGAGTCATAAGTGTTCCTATTCTGTTAAATATGTACAAGTCTATTTATAAATGTTTGAGCCCTTCAAACATTCTCCACCATATAAACTGACTGCCTTTACTTCACATGCTGCATTTTAATGTTTATAGTAGATGTCCTACACTGAAAAAAATAACTTTTAACTTGAACTTCTAGGTTCCAGATGTTGTCTTTAAATGTACTTTGGCTCTTTATCTTATCTTTCACACAGACTAAGGTCATACAGGTTGAAAAGAAGCTTCAGTGCATCAAAGGCAGTATTGACAGTCTGAGAGAAGACCAAGAGTCTTTATCAGCGGACAATCTCAAATTAAAAGAGCAAGTGAAGGTCATTAACAAAGCTCACAAGGAACAGGAGGTACTGATTATGAAATACATAATATATCCTGTGTCCGTGTCTGTGCAAAGCTGTATTTTTTATTCTGAATATATCAAGCGTACATAATTTATGTCAGTTAAAGTGACATCTTTTCCCACAGCTTGTTTATTTTCGGGCTCTGAACAAACTCAGACAGTCAGAACAGGAGCAAAACCTTCTTGAGGAGAAAATTAACAAGGCAAAAACAAGGTAGGGGAGTAGAAAGTTTAAACAAAGCCTCTAAATGACATCTTTAGCTTCGTACTAATGCATGCATTCATTTGAAATTATGTTTTTTTTCACTGTATTTTAGCACAAGCCTGAACAATGATGGAGAGACGGAATATACAAAACTGCAGAAGACCATATCCAGTCTGAAAGAGCAGCTTGCAGAACTGGAGAGTACGTGCTCACGGCTGAATCAAGAGATCAAGAACAAACATCAGGCACTTTTCAAAGGAAGGGAAGAACGGGACAAGCTGGGGTACAAGAAGTGGTATTTGCTTTCACATTAATGTACTGTCAAGGAGGTGTGGTGTGAGTGTAATCTGAGTGAGTTTATCTGCAGTTCACTTCCTGATTAAGCTCTGATCGTGTTCAACTAGATTGGAGGAAAGAAACATCCAGGCTTCGTACGCGTCCAAACTAAAGAGGATGAATCAACTTCTCGCCAGTCGATCAAACAAACTGAAGCGGTTTGGAGATCATGTACCCGACCTGCTGAGTTCGATTGCTGAGGCGTATGCCACAGGACGCTTTCTCAAGAGACCTGTTGGTCCAATAGGTGATTTTCTTTTTTTGTGTTTTGTTGGCTTGACTTCCTTTCTGCATTATAGAAGAGATTAAGTACTCTTAAAGGAATAGTTTGGCATTTAGGGAAATACGTTAATTTGCTTTCTTGCTGAGAGTTAGATGAAAAGATCAATACCACTCTCATATCTGTCCGTTCAACGCTGGAGCCAGCAGACGATTAGCTTCGCATAAAGACTGGAAACAGGGGGAAGCAGCTAGCCTGGCTCTGTCCAAAGGTAACAAAATCCTTGTATCAGCACCCCTAAAGCTCACTAATTAACATGTTATATCTTGTTTGTTTAATCTGTACATAAACCAAAATGTAAAAATGACACGTTGTGGTTTTACTGGGGGTTTTGTCCTGGACTATTTCTTGGCCAGGAGCAGTGACTTCCTGGCATTTCCGCTGGTTTCCTGGCAACTGCTTCCAGCCAAGAGTCTGGTTTGTTACCTTTGGGCATGGCCAGGCTAGCTGTTTCCCCTGCTTCCAGTCTTTATGCTAAGCTAAGCTAACTAGCTGTGGCTTCATATTTACCGTACAGACGTGAGAGTGGTATCGATCTTCTCATCTGACTCTCGGCTAAAAAGCAAATAAGAGTATTTCCCAAAATGTCGAACTATTCCTTTAAGGCCCTTATCATGACAGTTGATATTGTGCTTTATTTAGCCCATATTCCTACATTCACAAGCATTAATTTGTTACAGTTAACAATACCATTGTCATATTGTCCGTTCAACATGAGCCAGCAGATGGTTAGCTTAGCTTAGCATAAAAACTGGAAACAGGGGGGAAACAGCTAGCCTGGCTCTGTCCAAAGGTAATAAAATCTGCCTACCAGCACCTCTAAAGCTCACTAATTAACACGTTATATCTTGTTTGTGTGTGTAAAAGCGACACGTGGTTTAGGGGATTATGAGCTGTACTATTTCTTGGCTGGCAGCAGTAACTTCTTTGAGTCTTGTTGCCTTACTGGTCATTAATGAGCTAGACAGAGCCGTGCTAGCCGTTTCACCCTGTTTCCAGTCTTTACGCTAAGCTACGCTAACTCCTGGCTCCTGCTTCATACTGAAATTGATTTCAAGAAGACTAAATAAATGTATTTCCTTAATACTTAATCATTTGCATATATTTCGTATTTTATCTGTAAAAGTCTAATTCAACCAGAGGAATTAAATGACCTACTATCCTTTAAACACTGCCATACAGATAATTTGGTTTACGTTCATGCAGTCAATCAATTGTAATTTCTTTGTCAAATACTGAGAATCTAAGTTCATACATTTGCAGTGAAGCAGTAAATTCAGTTAAATTGTGCATATTGTAGTTGACAGTCTGCGTTTGCTCTCAGGAGTGTGCATCAGTTTGAAGGATCCCACGTTAGCTGTAGCCGTGGAGTGCTGTCTGCGGAGCTTCATGAAGGCTTTCTGCTGTGACAACTACAAGGACGAGGCAGTCCTTCAGGACCTGATGTCTCACTATTATCCAAAGGGCAGCAGGCCACAGATCATCGTCAGCCCTTTCTCTGAAAAGGTTTACAACATTCATGGACGGTGAGCAGCAGCAACCCGTCACATTTGTTGACTTTTCCTTCCAGGCATTATTCTGACACATTTTAAAGCTACATCTTGCTTCTCTGCTGTTTTGTAGGAAAGCAAGTCATCCAGAATATCCAACTGTGCTGGACATGATCACAGCATCAAGCCCGGTCATCATCAACTGCCTGATTGATATGAGGGGGATAGAATCAATTCTGATAATCAAAGTTAGTATGTCACTAATGCACGTGGGTGCTGAATAATGCATGTAGGGTTGTTCTAGGATTGATGTAGCTGTTGGTTTTTGTTTCATCACCATCATCATCTGACCTGTGATTCCTGTTTCATCAAAGGAAAAAGACAAAGCGAGGAGGGTCATGCAGCAAGGCCGGCCACCTAAAAACTGCCGTGAAGCCTTCACTGCTGAGGGAGATCAGGTGTATCCAAATCGTTATTACACCTCCGACTTCAGCATGGCCAAATATCTTGGCGGGGATCTCGAGACTGAAATAAGGTAACTAAACTGTTTTTATGTCAGTTGATATGCTAAAAAACATAATCTGTGAAAAAATGATGTTTGAAGGAGAAAAGAAAAATACATATTTAATGATAGTTTGAGGGGAATCCAACCTGAAACATGAGTTTAAACCAGCTGCTGGCAGTGACCTGGATTTTAAGACCGTGCTTCATCCTGTCAGAACTAGTAGGTTATCGTTAACTAAAGAAAAAGGAAGAGACCGGAAAGTAAATATAAAAATGAAACACTTAATCAAAAATAAACTACCATGAACCCAGTAAATTTAGATTCAACAACAAAGGACTACCTGCAGGTGGATTTTGAATAAGAACAAGGTTAATTTTTACACTATTAACCTTTCCCTTATTTTTAAAATAAGGACACTTGTTCGCTTTCTTGCCGAGAGTTAGATGAGAAGATTGACACCACTCGCATATCTGTACAGTTGATATTAAGCTCTGGTAACAAAGATAACAAAATCCACCCACCAGCACCTCTAAAGCTCACTGATTAACACATTATGTCTTGTTTGTTTAATCCGAGCCAGGCTAACTGTTTCCCCTTGTTTCCAGTCTTTATGCTATGCTAAGCTAAGCTAACCGGATGCTGGATCAAGCTTCATGTTTAGCGTACAGATATGAGATTGGTATTGATCCTCTTATCTAACTCTCTGCATTAAAGCATATTTCCTGAAATGACAAACTATTCCTTTAAATTAAGAAACTTTGCCTGATATTATCAACATTATCTTATGTGCAGTATACTGCATTTCCCTTTCCCAATGCTGCATTAGTGTTATATGTTTTTTATAGCTTCACTCTTATGTCAAATGGAAATGTATGTGTTCCGCTTGGCTGCCCAGCATGAGTTTGTTGGCTTTATGACTTTTCAGAAGAGGTTTAAAGTGACTCTTTCCCTTTAGTACCCACAGTTTGTTTGTTTTTTAGAAATGTGGTAAATTTACGACTGTGTGGAGTTTTTGATTTGAGCTAAAAATCGATCCTGCCTGTCACAGTATGTTGGAGTCAGACCTGGAGAATCACCAGGCTCAGCTGTCCAGGTTTCAGCTCCACATGACCTCTGTGACTGAGGACATCCTGAGCATGGAGAGCAGGCTGAACAGTACCATCATGAACCTGAAGAAGACTCTGGTCAGTGAACCGTGCTCTTGCAGGATGTGCTCCAGAACCCGGTTTAACTTAACAGTAATGCTCTGTGGTTTACATTTCATTTTTATCACTCCTGTTCTTCTCTCCTCTCTGCTTCCCTTTGTGGGAGAAAGATTGATTATATCTCGCTGCTGAAAAGTGTGTGATTAATCTAGATTTTTTGAAGGTTAAATTGGAAAAGATTATTATGATTCAGTTATTTATTTTTGGTTTTCAATGCAGGCCTCTGTGAATCAAGTCAAGGCAACAATAACTGAGCTGGAGACTGCCGGTGAGGAGCAAAGCGATGACATCAGCTCCTTGGTGATCATTTAGTTTTTATTTGCACCCCTTCAAAACAGACATAAATCCTTCCACAGATCGTGTAAGTCTAATGTCTTCAAATACTTCTTGCAGGAGGAAGTTGCCCAAGAGAACCAACAGAAAATCGAGGCAGAAAAGCAGGTTGTTCACGAAGCAAAGACAGAGCTGGACAAGCATTGGAAAATAGCAGAGGACATCGAGTCCAAGTACTCTTCTGTTAGAGAACGGATTGATCAGCTTCCCGAGGACATGGAGCCATTAAAGGTACAGTAGAGCATTGTTTTATTCATGTTTGTTTAGAGGCTGAAAATAGTTTCAGAAGCCAAAAGATGCTGTAGTTGCAGGCATGTCTGTGTAGTTTTTAAATGTTTCTGAACTGTGGATTGTTTGAATGGAATACTTTTTATTGGACAACACTTATTATTCTTTTGGACAGTGTAAAGGTGTCAGCTTTTAAACTGTCCTTAAGAGGTAGCAATAGTGAAATTGATGATTATTATTTGTTGACCCAAAGGATGAGCAGCTGAAGCTGGAGACTGAGTGCACAAAACATGAGCGAAACCTTAAGATTTTAGAAAACAAACTGAAGGCTCACGAAGACAACATCCAAGCTATGAAAAGTGACCTTTCCCAGAGAGAAGAAGAGTTACAGGTAACAAGGGCGGTTCTTTATTTGTTCGACAGATTACATTTAGCTATTTAATTTAGCTCATGCATATATTAGAAGCTTTTCTAGCCACAGTTTGTACTATAGATTAAGCCCAGTTCTTGTAGCTATAGTAAGCTACACAGAGCAGTTAGTAAACTCAAACAAAGAGATAATTGACTGCCTCCAGAGTACTGTAGCCGTCTCAAAGCAAAATTCGAAGTTGTCAGACTGTCAGCAGACCTCACATGTGATGACAGGAATATGTGGCCAAAGCCACAGAGATCAGTCCTGAGCGGCAGCAGGTGACCGGCAACACCAAGAGCCTCGACACGGAAATCACTCGTCTGAAGAGGAAAATCAAGGTGTACGAGAGCAGCCACGGCGAGCAGGAGCACGTGGTCAGGTGAGAAATCACAGGCTTTTTAAAACCATCTGGGACTTTTATTTTTTATTTTATTTTAGCTTTAGTTCGTACAAAACGTTTCTGCTCTGGACTCAGAACTAGTTTTAATGGTTGAACCTCAGTGCCGCAGTTTTTCCTTGCAAATGAAACATCAAGTATGTCGATGCCTACATAAAATACATGTTCATCAGTGGTGGAATGTAACCAAGTACACTTACTCAGGTACTGTTTGGAAGTACAAATCTGAGGTACTTCTACTTGAGTATTTCCATTTTATGCTATTTTAATAGACATTTTACACTTCTACTTCACCCATTTCAGATATTTGATATATACTGTATATATATAAGAAATATTGCACTTTTTTACTGTGCTGCATTTTTAGAGTAATCACAAATTACTTTACAAGTTAAGAGTTTACATACAGGACACATTTTGAAAAGCTCAAAATGTGATACATTTTTATTGAGTAAACTACCCAGCAGTGTATGAGATAGTAAAAAATTAGCTCCACCTCAACCAACCACAACAGTAAAATGCTGCTTACACATTAATGCACCAATAGTAGTAGTATAACAACATAATATATAAATATTACACTCAAATTTTGATACTTTAAGTACATTTTGCTGCTGATACATGTACACTTAAGTAGCATTTTTAATGCATGACTTTTACTTGTAATGGAGTATTTTTACAGTGTGGAATTGTTACTTTTACTTAAATGAAGGATCTGAATTCTACCTGATGTAAATGATTTCTCCACTCATGACTACAGCATACAGGACCATTTCTGGCCAGCTAAGCTAACCAGCTAACTTAGATCATTTACTATGGCAAGACTTTTTTGTTAGAAGAAGAGTTAGAAGAGCCTTCTTCCTTCCTCCTGTCTTATCTTGTCACTGGGTTTCAGCTTTTAGTTATCTCGTCAGACAAAAATGTGTTTCTGCCCACTGAGGTTCAACTCATCCAATGAGATTTCTTCTGCCACTGACAGTTTTTTCTACTGTATACTTCAATCCAATCTGCCCGTTGGCCATCACTAAATCATCTTCTGGCCTTATTCTGGAATAAGAAAAATTTAGGCTATGTCATTTTCTGTCCTCTGCCCTCATTAGGGAGTACGCTGAGGCCCTCGCTCTCTACAGACAGAAAACCAACCAAGTGAGAGATCTGCGGAGGTTCATCGATCGACTCGATAACATCATGTCAGACAGGCAGAACAGATACAAAGTAATGCGTAGGTAAATAAAGCTCTACTGTATTTGAAAACAAGACAGAAATACATAATTAGTAGTTAATTAATAGTGTTTAACTGGCAGTGGAAAGTCCTGATTCTTTCTTCTTCTTCATAAAGGTCTCTCTCTGTCAGATGCAAGTTATACTTCAATAACTTTCTGATAAAGATGAACTGCTGTGGCTCGATGATCTTTGATCACAACAATGAGACACTCTCAATCTCGGTACGTCCATTTATCTGTTGTTTTTTTGTTCCTGTGTTTGTTTTACAGCACTTCTTGTGAAGCATGATTGTGTTTTTTTGTTAAATAATGGAAATAGAATGAAATATTTCATTGTAATACACAGTTATACCAAATCACATCATATTGAAGAAAAAAGACAATAGGTGAAATTTCCATCCACATGTTTTTATGCGTATTTTCTATTTGCACATACAAAAAAACCTGAGTGGGAACACAGAATATTTGAAAACAGTTTAGTAGGTTCTTTACCCTTGGCTGAGGTGGAAAAGTTGGTGTATTGATAAAAACAAAATGCAATGGAAACAGATTCAGCGAATAAATCATGATGTACATGAAGCATGTGACTTGAACGTCTACTGAAGCTTCCACTGAAGAGACATACATTTGTTTCCCCACCATTTGATGTTGGACTGGCGCTCTTTTAGCTACGTCATCTCGATGCGCTCTCTTCTTCTACAATAGTATAATAGCACATGACAGGAGAATTAGTGCCACCTACTGCTTATCTCGATAAACCAATTCTGAATATTTGCATAACACTAGTGGATGGAAACACTCATAAATTCGCACTTTCTTTACCTGATTTTCTGAAAATCTGGTTAACATTTATGCTACATTTGGATGGAAACCTGGCTGGTGTTTATTGCAAAAGATTTGTGAAAACACTTAAAGGTAATGACCAAAAAACACTCTAAGACACTGATCATGTAATGGCAACGTCCCCAGTTCAAGTCCACATGTCCTCTCTCTCCCATCATTTCCTGTCTCTACTCATAAATGCCCAAAACATCCTTGAATAAAACACCTTCTTCCTTTTTTGAATTATTTAATGGAAAAAACACTCAATACAAGTAATCCTCAAACCTCTTCTGTCACACGTAAAGGTAAAGCCTCCGGGCAGGGAGGATGATGGTGTGAGTGACATGAGGTCGCTGTCTGGTGGTGAACGCTCCTTCTCCACCGTTTGCTTCATGCTCTCCCTGTGGGAGATCACCGAGTCTCCCTTCAGATGCCTCGACGAGTTCGATGTCTACATGGTGAGCGCACAGAAATATCAGAAACACAGTGTCATCTCTCACTTACACAATTTGTGTAAAAAGATTAATGTAAATTTGGCTTTAACTCACTTTGATTAACGAGCGCCCTCCATTTTATTTTGCAGGATATGCACAATCGCAGAATCTCTCTGGATCTCCTGCTGGAGCTGTCAGAGCGGCAGCACCTTCGACAGTTTGTCTTCATTACTCCCCTCACCACCAGGTGGCGCTCTTCTTAATGTTTGTCTCTATTTACTTTCCATTACCTGAACCTTTACATTTTATGCAACTTTCACTTTTACGTCTTTGTCTCCTTTATGGGGGCTAAAGTGTGCCATCAGATCAATTATAGATTTTTTTTTTAAAGTGGTTAATTGTAATCCGTTACTCAACTGATACCTTTGTAAAATAATTAATTTATTTACTCATCATTCATCATGTCATTAAATTGTGTATTTCTGGTGCATTTTTAGCTGTGAAATTATTTTAAAAGGGCTTTTAAAATTCTGTCTTTCTATCATTATAAATAATTCATAAATGATTATTAGTTAGTTTATTAGTGTAGTGTAGTGTTAGTGTATTAGTTTATTTATTTATTTTTTACTTTACTAATAGATTTAATTGCATCATTTAAATACTAATTTAATAAATAATTTAAATATTGGTGTTTTAATTATTACAGTGCCACGCTGCAGCTTCCATACTCTTCTGCATACTATGGCAAATTTCTGTTGTCCCTCTTTGCTTTTTATAAAGACTTTATTCTCTGTGTCAGTAATGTTTGATGTCTGATCAAATGTTAATCGTTGTTTGTGTCTTTCAGCAATTTACCCAAAACCAGCCTCATCAAAATCCACCAGCTTCAGGATCCGGAAAGAGTCCGGAGTGAAACCGGGGATGAAGACGTTTGAACTAAACTCCAGTGACAGAAACATAAGGCACGTTTATGTGCACTGACACTGTATATTTCAGTATTACTATATGTGTGTGGGAGTTGCTGCTTGTAAACGTCATTTCACATTAATTTGTTTTGCTTTTATGGACGTGTTATGAAACCTTGTGTAAGTAATGATAATTCTGTTATTACAGGATATGTTGCCAGGACACAGAGGTGTCTTTAACATTTTATTGTTGTTTGGATTTGCCAGGCAGACCGGGGACTCTGACGGATGTTGATTAGTTTGTCAGATGAAACTTTTTTGGTCTGTTTGGGTGTGAAGAGCAGCTCTGACTCTAGACTCTTGTTTTTAATATTAGTATTCTCAATATTTATCATTCATTGTAAACACTTCGGGCATCTCAGTAACTGAAATTCTTTTCAGTTATGAGCAGAGTGAAGAGCCAGATTGTATTTATCTCATCAGTAGCCTCTGCTGGCAGTGTGTCCTGGTGGTCAATGAGGGTGTACTGCAACGGGGGAAGTCACAGGTCTGATTCCCGCCTCAGACTCTCAAGAAAGAAAACAAATCATCCAACTAATTTTGAGCTCTCAGCTAAATAAACTAGCCATGGTCAATAATGCAGATGTTCAAAACAACACAGACGTTTGTGTGTTGTGTGTCAAAAGTCGTGTGCATCGTACAGCTTTTAAGATTATAGTGTAGATGAGATGCCTGGCACTGATTAACGGTGTAGTCTGCAATCCTGGAGAAAGGTTGTTGATATTTGAACTCAACAGCCAAACAAATACACCCCTCCCTTCGATGTGCATTGCCAAATCAACAAGCC
>NTHP01000687.1:736-25665 GCA_003416845.1 Oplegnathus fasciatus
GGAGACGTCAAGGAGAACGCTATGCATCAGCCACTGTTGTCACCAGACGAGCCTTTGGAGGTGGTGGTGTTACAGTCTGGGCAGGTGTGTCTAGTCAATACAGAACTGCCCTACACCTTGTGAATGGTACTGTGACAAGCCGATACTACCTGAATAACATCATTAATCCAGTCATTGTGCCTCTGCATGAGCAACACAGGCCTGATTTCATCTTCATGGACGACAATGCCCCATCTCATCGAGGTCGCATCATCAGGGAACGGCTGCTGGAGGCTGGGGTACCTCAAATGGAGTGGCCTGCACTTTCTCCAGACCTGAATCCCATAGAAAACCCATGGGATCAGCTGAGTCGTCGCGTAGGGGGTCGTAACCCCGCACCCCAGAACCTCAATGACCTGAGGGCAGCCCTTCAAGAAGAGTGGAATGCCATGCCTCAGCAGACAATAAGTCGACTTGTGAACAGCATGAGATGTCGTTGTCAAGCTGTAATTGATGCTCAAGGACACATGACAAGTTATTGAGACATTGACATTTTTTGTTGTGGTAAACCCACCACTGTTGTTAGCTTTTGTTTCAATAAATTGTTTGAGATGAAGAAATTACCATCATGCTTCTACTTAAATGCCCTACTTTCATGATATAATATCACTGTAGCATGAACTTTTTACATTTTCCATAAATTTCACCCGAAAGTCGAATATCCCTAACTTTTTGTGAGTAGTGTATATCTCATCTGGCTTGGGAATGCCTTGGGATCCCCCAGGAGCTGGAAAACATTGCTGAGAGGGACGTCTGCCCCCACGACCCAGCCCCAAATAAGTGGAAGAAAATTAAGCGATGAATAAATTAGAGACGAAACGGTATGAAAATTTCATATCACGATTATAGTGACCAAATTATCACGGTTATCAGCTGCTGGACAGTATTTACCATGAGTTTTTCAAATCGAACATGCATTTAATGATAATTAAAATTTGAAACAGTAATACTAACCCTCGGGAGTTTAACCATGGTAACAGTTTCATCACTAGAATAAATTAAAAGTTGTTCATATCTCTGTGACCAAATATCTGTATAAAATACAAAATACCTTATTGGACCAGTACACTGATGCTGCAAGACAAAATGTTGTTGCAGCATGAAGGTCGAATTGAAAAGAGAAACCACAGTATTAATTTTCACCTGATGGTGGCAGTGTACAATGTCATGCTCGTTCTGTAGCATTCAATAATTTTGGACTGTATGGGGTTCTCCTAGGAGATGATGTGACTGTCTATGGGGTGATGTGCCAACGCTGGAAGCCCCTTTATGATGGCACTCGATGTGATGTGGAGCTGGTCCTCAAAGCTAACAACATAGAAGTGAAGAACCAGCAGGCTACTGCTGCTCTGCTCATGAAGGACGTTCAGAAAGAATTTGAAGACTTCTGGAATAACTACAAACATGATCCCATAGCTGGTATATAAGAATTTGCCTCATAACACTAAAAAATCTTGTTTTATTTTTATTTCTTTTTAAAAATGTTATTCTCTCCCCTCTGTCTGTAGGTAGGAACCAGATCTTGTTGAGCCTGTGTCCACAGGTATTTGGGATGTATGTGATTAAACTGGCGGTGGCCATGGTGTTGGCTGGTGGGGTGCAGAGTATAGATTCTTCTGGAACCAAGATCAGGGGTATCTCTTTTGTTTGTTATGTGTTTATATTAAGCCACTGAAAAGAAGGTCACCTATATCTCAGTGTTTTAATTATTGCAAAATGGCAATTTTAAATAAATCTCAGCACAGTTTTTATGACCTGCCAGAGAGTTTACATCTTTATTATGGAATATATTGTCACGGCACCGGTAGTATTAATAAAGTGATTTGTTGAGTTTGATAAGTTTTAGGTATAGGGGATTTGATTACCACTGAGCCTTATGGCCGTACCAGCTACTAACAGGCCACAAAATACCTGAATGCCCAGGTTGGCACTCAACAAGAAAAGGATGCAGGCCTAACCTAAAATGCAGCTCGCTTTCCGTCGTCGCTCTACTTGGTCCCTGCGGTGACGTCCACTCGACTGTATCGTTGGGCCAGCCCCGCTCCCATCCTCTTAATGTGTTAACCATCGTGCACTGAGCTCAGAGTCAGTTTCAGCTCTTGTAGGTTAACAATTAGGTGCAGACAGTAAGCTAAACCCAAATACTTTAGGGATGAGGGTTATCATTAATTGTCCATCTCAATCTCAACACAAGCAGTTGCACTCTCTGCAGCATGCCACTCTCCTCTCTGCTCCCCCTGCTCTCGCCTCTCTGGTGTCTGCCCGGTGGTAGGCTCATATTAGGTAAGACCCACCCTCTTTTTGAGATTGAAACCAATCAAAAACAACAAATGACAACCTGTGACTGTGACAATATGGGCGACAAACTGCGACAAATGTTTGCTGTATGTTGGTTTTTGTTGTTGGAAAACTGGTCCTCTGTGGAATGCTGTCTCACTGTGGAGTTAATTTTGTCCTCACTAGGTGAGTGTCATATGTTGCTTGTGGGTGACCCTGGCACAGGGAAGTCTCAGTTCCTGAAGTATGCAGCTAAGATCATGCCTCGGTCTGTACTCACAGCTGGAATCGGATCAACAAGTGCAGGTAGGCTCTGTTCGCTGTCAGCTCTCAGGTTAAAGGAGTTTGTTTTTAGTGCTTTGTTGACACATAATGTAATCTGTTGAAGGACTGACAGTAGCAGCGGTGAAAGATGGAGGTGATTGGCATCTTGAGGCAGGAGCCCTGGTCCTGTCAGATGGTGGTTTGTGCTGCATTGATGAATTCAACAGCATCAAGGAGCATGACCGCATCAGCATCCACGAAGCTATGGAGCAACAGTCTATTAGTGTGGCCAAAGCTGGGTAGGACATTAATGCATACATGTTCACCTGCTCACAGAATCCTAGTCCAGGCAAAGAACACCACTCTGCATCTAGTTTTAATGGGGTTTGGTGTTAATAAGGTGTTCAAGGTCTTTGAAAACGGCAGTGTCGTTACTGTCCATCACCAGATTAGAGAGGGCAAAAATATGGTATCACATATGGTGATTACTAATGAGGTGGTCACCCAAAAATAGTGCAACTGCTGTAGTTTTGCAGCTTATTGTGTTTGTACCAACTGGCAAGGGAGAATTAGCCAGTTTCAATGAAGACAAGTGTAAGATTTGCAGTGAAGTATATCAGACAGAAAGTCAGGCAAGGATATTCATACTCAAGCAGATAACCAGGTCCACGTCAGTTTCTGGTTATAGGCCACCTCCTGCTGGGTCTGACGGTTGGTAAGTGGTGTCATAAGCCACGGTAATAGCAGATAGCCCTGATCACCTAAACTAAAAGTTGGATTTATGTTGAAAGGTAATACTGCAGACTTAGGAAAATTCTATCATATTGTTGCATGAATCTGAGTGGCAAAAGTGTCTGTCCATCACATGTTATGATAGCTAAAGTGATGGGTGCGAAAGAGAGGAATAAAAAAGTACAAAAAAGTAAATAAAAACAGAGTCTAAGCGGAGCAGGCACGACAGCTGCCACATTCACCGGCGGCATCTTGGAATCATGGAGTCATCAAGTCAGTGGGGTTCATCCTCTGGGGACCATGCATTTATGTACAACATTCAGTATCCATCCAGTAGTTGTTGAGATATTTCAGTCTAGACTAACCGACCGACTGATTGCCACCACTAGCATGCCTATGTTGATATGAATTGTCAAGCATGCATACATTCTCTATATAGCCAGTGTGTTACACAGCCAGGACCTCTGAAAGAGGATTTCTTGTGTGATTACTCAATCTGGAATTGAAAAAAAGTTTCCATCCTTACAGTACTGTGTGTGTGTGGTCACCAGCTTGAGGCAAGAGATGATAATGGTAACTACTGTAGTTAAGTTAAGCATTTAGTGGTTAGGTTCTTCATCCAGTCCCCTACAACATTATCCTAGAAAAAGATGGTAATACTGAAGAACTGCCCAACTCTGTTTTTAAAATAGACCATTTCCACAGAAACGTAATGGACACACAATATTCTTGTTGGTAAGCAAAGTTAAGATGGACATTGACACTAAGATTCACTTTTCTGTTTACTCTGTATCCTTCTCTACATTCTCTCTCCTCTCTACAGTATGGTGTGTAAGCTGAACACTCGAACCACCATCCTGGCTGCCACCAACCCCAAAGGCCAGTACAATCCCAATGAGCCGCTGTCTGTAAATGTAGCTCTGGCCAGTCCTTTGCTGAGTCGTTTTGATCTGGTTCTAGTTCTGCTGGACACCAGAAATGCAGAGTGGGACCGCATCATCTCCTCTTTTATTCTGGAGGACAGAGGTAAAGGATGTGCTTTTGAATTTGGAGGTGAAAAGCTAAAAACAAAATGATTTCAAAAATCATATTAATATGATATTAATATGTTTGTGATTGTTATTGTGATATTTATCACAATATTGTCATTAGCATTATGTATGTCAATTGTATAGTGAAAATTTTATACAACATCATTCCAGGTAGAAATCGGTATATCTGTAACTATTAGTATATCAGTAAATAAATAAAATGTATAAAAACAGTGTATACACTGAATATACACTGAAAATAGATCTTGAATACAGGTATGAATATAGATTTACTGAAAAGTGCACAATGTTGTCTCAGCAGAACACTGAAAAAAACTAGGATAAGGATTAGTTATTAGTATTGTTTTTATTAAGGTGTATATACAATATAAAGTGATTTAATATTGTAACATCAATAATGATGTAAAGCTGTGATGATTATCGAAGTATTCATTTTGTCTCATCACACACCCCTTCCCTGAAGAGCTTCATGATGAAAGTGGTGAAACGTCAGTCCTCTTGTTTTGCTCTCAGGACTGCCTGCTGAGTCTTCCAGCCTGTGGTCCATGGAGAAAATGAAGGCTTATTTCAGTTTGATCAGACACTTGCAGCCGCAGGTGTCTGAGGAGGCCAACAGCATCTTGGCGCGTTACTACCAGCTGCAGAGACAGAGTGACGGACGCAACGCTGCCCGCACCACCATTCGCATGCTGGAGAGCCTGAGCAGACTGGCTGAAGGTGAGGATGGAAATTTGACTTTAAATCTTGAATCTTAGGTCAGTTAACCTCGAGTTGACCTCAGCCTTTGAAGCTGATTTATGGGTTGTGGTCAGTTCTTATACTTGCCTAATAGTGAATTCCCAAAGTATTTACCTTCTTTCTCAAACTAAAACGTTTGGAAATGATTCAGTGTTTTTGTACAACAAATCAACTAAAATGTTAATAAGAAAACTTACGCCACTAACATTGTTACAACTTGTCTACTATTGGCCCAAACCCTCAGAGGCCCAGACATCTGAGGCCTGTACTATGAAGCAGGGTTTTCAGGACTATGACAGTGGTTCACGTCTTACCAGGGTACATCGCCATGGTAACTTATGCTGCGAACCTGCTCCAGAGCAGGTTAGGTTCGAGATAAGAGATCAACGCGTATAAAAGCACCGCCTACTGACCAATCAATTCTCTTGGAAAATGTCATAACCAATCATAGAAGATCCCGTGGAGCTTGGTGCGCACATCATGAGAGGGTCTCTTCTATGCAGAGACCGGCAAAGCCCTTTGGCTTTCCCTGAAGATTTTTTATATAAGAGATATTAGGTTCTCGTCAGAGAATGACCTATCTGTGTCAGCTTCTTGGGCCGTATGGCCAGTGCGACACGTCAGAGTTGTGCGTGTACAGTCCCGCAGACTGGATGCATTGCCTTGCGTTACTTTGATCATTTCATCTTTTTTTCCAAGCAATGTCAAAGCCATTTCACTGTGCTTTTGTATCCCGAACAGAGTTGTTAATTACAAGCAATGTCATCAGAACCATATGTGGAGTACCCGTTGTCATGATTCTCTTCTGTCCATTCAGTCTTTTATAACTTTAAGTAAATAACCACTAATAGGTTGGTAGGAATGAAACACTCAGATACAGAAGAGCCACACTCTCTACTTCATTAGTAGTTTATTCTTCGGATTGCAGGAAGTACAATACAAATCTGGAATACAAAGGGTTTGGATTCAGAATGTAAGACAACGATATTTCTCGTTTCATTCATTTTTAAACCTCATGTTATGCTCCTCCTGATGGGTTGAGATATTCCTGACTGGTCCGTAATCAAAACACAGAAGTCACTGAGAGTCTCTGATTGGTTATGAATTAAAGACAGGATCGTATGCCATTACACTTTTACCCACTGGAAGGCGCTATTACACAAGGAAACGTTCTGATTGGTAAAATTTAGAGTTACAGATCATGTGCCATTACAACTGTCGCTTAGCGACACACCTGTCTGCCTGAATTTTATCCTATACTCCTGCGGGACAGGAGGATCCGGACACGCTCCTGGGAAGAAGACTTTCACTGTCTCTCCCCCCTTGATAAAAAGTGCTAATCAGCAAACTTCCCAGGCTCTGTACAGCAAAATGTCCTTGGCTCTCACCATGTTCATTTGTTCCTTTCTGATCATAAGTCAATTCTTTGATTAAAATGAACACACCTAGGTTATGAAATTCATTATATAAATAACACAATTTCCTTCAACATACCTAATATGATATACGATGAAACGATGGTACCCGTGGGGAAATTCAGTTGTAGCAACAGCAAAAAGTGATATTAAACCAGGTGAAATGTAAACAACATAATCATACAAGTTTATAAATAGGTTTGGCATTTTCATTGTGCTCAGTTGTTCACAGTTGCACAGTGAGTATTTTTGTTTTTGTCTTATGATGTACAACCCATGACAATAATAACTATATGATACTATATAATAATAATAATAATGATAATAATGATAATAATGATGATGATATGTGTATCACATTATTCCTATGTGATACACATACAAAAGATTAAAGTAATGTGTCTGTTGCCAAACCAGAGGGGAGTGGGTATATTTATTATTTTGAATTATCGTCACAAAGTTGCCTCATGCTATTCTGAGCTGCAGTGATGAAATAACAGCGTTAAAGACATAGAAGAAAATGGGGAGTGACGGTAACAAACTATCCTCCCACAGCAGCAGCAGTGGTCTTACTAAAAAAGCCCCCACAGTCCGTATAGTCTTCTTGAAGACAGAAGAAACTGTTAAAAACTGACAACAGACAAGATAAAGAATTAGCAGTTAGCAGAGCTGCAGCAGCAGCTTAAGTGCTCCATCTGTGTCTAGACAGGATGCATACTACGCAAAATTACCCGCATTTGGCAGGTGGCAGGTGCTAATTTCCAACCCTGGACTACATATACAGTGCCTATAAGAATTCACCCCCTGGAAGTTTTCATGTTTTTATTGTTTTACAGCATTGAATCAAAATAGATTAATTTTGACACTGTTCAACAGAAATAATAAATTTAATAAAGTGAAAACAGATCGCTAAATTCAGAAGTGCTCAAGGTCTGTCAGGTTGCATGGGGTGGGGTTTTCAAGTCCAGCCACAAAATCTGGACTCTGATGTGACCACTCCAGGACACTGAAGCCATCCTGTGTAGCTTTGGTTTTATGCTTGGGCTCATTGTATTGCTGAAAGAACAATCATCTTCCAAGTGGAAGGTTTCTTGCAGACTGGTCAAATCAACTAATTTTATTTCTTTTAAGTTATAATCTCGAAGATTTTCATTTTGTTGTCTTTTGCAGCACCTATGGCAATAATCTGTAATTGCAGGTGTGTTTTTGGACCTCACTTCAGTTTCAGTTTCATCATCTGTAGTCATCAATCTTTTCTTTGTTAGTTCAACATAGTAACCGTTTACTCACAACGCTAGCAGAGACGGGAAAAAACAGCATGCCGCTTCACACACAGGTGAGTTGAAGAGCGAGTCTGTTGCGTTAAAAGCCTTGTTATAAGCCTAACTGTGCGCCGCTTGTGATTTTTGCGGGAAAGTCGCTCCCGACACCCGGGTCGTAATACTGCAAACGTTGCAGGCTTTCATCAGTGGGCCATAGGCTCAGTCTCCATTGTGTTGCATCATTTGGCGACAGATAGTGACTTAACAGACGTTTATTTAAATGAAAATCTTCGAGATTATATCTTTAGAAGCAAACATTATCTTGGGCAAAACAACACTGCAAATAAATCGAATTGTGTACAAATGAAAGCAGCAGAACTGTACCACTCACAGAATCATTTCAACCTTACAGCCCATGCCAGGCTTATGTACAGAGAGACAGTGACCATAGAGGATGCTGTCATGGCTGTCTCTGTCATGGAGTGCTCCATGCAGGTAAGGAGAAAACCAAATGACATATTTTGCTGCGTGAATAATGATCACTAATATGATTTTATCCTTGTCTGTTTGTTTCTTTATATTTGGAACTGTTGGTTTTACACCTTACAGTGTCACTGATGTATTTTGTCCATTATGGAACAATTTTCAGTTTTCATTAGACAACGACAAGGAGCTGGACAATAGAAAAAATATATACTGTATACTTTTTTAATTTTTAAAATTATGTGAAAATAAACTTATATTGGTGTATATCAAATACTGGTGAGTATATTGATCGATGACACAGACAGCCACTTTCTTAAAAAACATAGAGTAGTGTTGGTTGAGACAGCTAAACACACCACTTGGTATTGTTTTGGTGTCAAAAAATCAGTTGAGTCAGAGGGGATGAGGGTTCCTTTTGTGTGTCGGCACAGAAAGCGACAGCTTAACAGCCTTCAACTTTAAGAACAGCTGTGGATAAACAGGGTAACAGGATGGCAATGGCTACTTAAAGGACCAGTGTGTAGGATTTAATGGCATCTAGCGCTGAGGTTGCAGATTGCAACCAACTGAATACCCCTCCCCTCACCCCTCCCTTTCTAAGTGTGTAGGAAAAACTTATGGTGGCTGCCACTTCAAACGTGAAAGGCCCTCTCTAGAGCCAGTGTTTGGTTTGTCTGTTCTGGGCTACTGTAGAAACATGGCGGTGCAACATGGCGGCCTCCATGGAAGACCACACCTTCTCACATCTTGCCAAGCGTTGGTTATTGTCAAGACAAGAGTGTACACATTTATGAATTGTGTGTGTGTGTGTGTGTATGTATTGGGGGGCAACCTGTCCTGTCCTGTTGAATCTGCTTTCATGTTTTATCTATTTTATATATTGTCTCTCTGCCTTGCTCTGTAATCTTANCTAATTTTATATGTACTATTCCATCAACCTGCCCAGGGACTACAGGTGGAAAATAGCAATCTGCTACAACCTGGCACAATGCATCTTCTCTTGTTGCACAAGATTAATGTTTCATTGTGCGCTGTCCCTGTTTTGAAATAAATAAAATTACAAATTACAAGAGGACCCGCTCCCTATGTAGATATGAAGGGCTCATTCTAAGCTAACAAAAACACAACGATTCTTAGTTTCAGGTGATTATACACTAATGACAACATAATTATGAATATTATATTCAATTTCTGCCAATAGATCCCCCGAAATCCTACAACCTGGTCCTTTAAATTGCAACATGAAACAGATTGGTGATGTATATTGTAAAGTTTGCTTTAAAACCCCCCCCAAAAAACTGTGCCAACAAAGACAGGAAAACACCGCAGCTGATTTTATCACAAGAATAAAGCCTGGTACAAGCAGTCAGGCTCTCACCAGCAACTCAGAAAAACCCCATCAACAAATTGTACCGTTATAATCTGCTTTTTTCAGTGTTGCACCAACAACAACAAAAAATGAATAGACAGCAAGACTTTATATGTGCTGTTGCATTTTTTATTGCTAATGACATTGTGCTGAGTCAGGTCAAATCCTAGGGATTCAAGCGGGATTTATGTAGTCAATGCAATATTAACTTTCTGGCAGTAAACATTTTACACTGCAGGGCTATTTATCATTTTCACATACATACATTTCATGTATTTTTAATATATATATTTACATTTATTTAAAGTTGTAGTCTCGAAGATTTTCATTTCGTTGTCTTTCACGGCACCTATGGCGATAATTGGTAATTGCAGGTGTGTTTTTGGACCTCATTTAAGTTTAACTTTCACTTTCATTGTCTGTAGTCATCAACCTTTTCTTTGTTTGTTTGGCCATAATAACCGTTTACTCGCAACACCAGCAGACACCAGAAACAACCTAGTACACCGCTTCACGCACCGGTGAGTTGAAGAGCGAGTCTTTTGCCTTGTTAAAAGTCTTGTCAACAGCCTAATTGTGCGCCGCTCGTGATTTTTCTGGGAATGTCCCTCCCAACACCCAGGTCGTAATACTGCAAATGCAAAGGCAATAGATAGTGACTTAACAGATGTTTATTTAAATGAAAATCTTCGAGATTATATCTTTAAATAGATAGATAGACTGGTGTGTCATTTTGACATTGACACACCAGTGACCCTTAACATTTATTCATCTTGCTGTTGGTCCATGTCTCTGTTTTCCATCATTACACTGCAGCCTGTGATCCTGCGTCAGTCTGTAACTATATGGTGCACTCCTCTTTTAGGGTGGTGCTCTGCTGGGAAATGTAAATACATTACTCACCTCGTTCCCTGCTGACCCCAGTCAGCAGTATCAAACTCAGTGTCAGATACTGCTGGAAGGACTGAACCTGCCACTGCTCCTTCAGAAGGAGGTGGACAGGCTGGCCAGGTGAGTAACTGACTGCTTTTTCCATTTGTTGGAAATGTTGGATTACCTTCCACTGTTATGAATATTTCAGTGCTTAAAGGATGCGGTATCAGTGAACTTCCTATCTGACAACTTCACAATCCCCCCATGTATTGACCATGTAGCCTGATCCATGTCATCACACTCCACTGCTGTACAAAAAGTATAAAAAATACCCACATAAAACACCCATACTGTTGCACTGAGTGACATGTTCCTTTACTATGATGAACATGGCCAGTGTAGTTAATTTAATTTGTCTCATCTTGTGGTTGTATTTCTCTTCTTAATACTTCCACAGCAAACTGGGAAAACCACTCCTTTATGCAAC
Source organism: Oplegnathus fasciatus (assembly GCA_003416845.1). Lineage (NCBI taxonomy): Eukaryota > Metazoa > Chordata > Actinopteri > Centrarchiformes > Oplegnathidae > Oplegnathus > Oplegnathus fasciatus. The sequence goes on from NTHP01000687.1 coordinate 11,731, forward strand.
TGGCTTTGTGCACAGAGGCATTGTCATGTTTAATGTGTTTAAGTGGTTTCTGGATGATCATGGAGTTCTCTGGCACAGAACTGTACATAGATCAAGGTTCCTATAGCTTTTAACATCTCGTCAAAGGAGTTAATTAGCATTTTCTTTGTTCACTAGGCTAAAGAGCAACACCCCAGAGACCTCCCAATTTCACCCACCAACTGATAATTACCAGCATCAACTCAGAGACACAAACTCCATCAACAAAACACACTGCCGTGACATCACCAGTAACTGCAAGAGTGATGTCACGGTGGAGAGTGGCTTGGACTGGTTCCACTCCATCACTCCATCACTGGTAGATGGTATGGCCTTGCCCATACTTACATCAACTCAAGAAAACCTAAAAAGAAACCCAAACTCCAGTTGGTCAGAAATGTCTACAGTTACCAAACAGCCAGACTGTCAAACTGAGAAGGACATTGTAATTAACGCTGGCTCAACATTAAACCATGATGTTGCTTCAAATCCCTTTGGAACAATTACATCTGCTGCAGAAGAAAACGGAAATAGTAAGAAAAATGAAAACATAATGCAAGAGGAGATAAAGCAGTCTGAGAGACAGGAAGATAAAAAACATCCAGAGTCACTGGGGTATGTGTCTCAGAAAGTCTCTAAGAATCTGAGAGACCGAAGACTCAGAGAGCTGAAGCTGAATCATCAGCAGTGTGACAAAGAGGGAGGAGGACATGGAGAGAGGGTGTTGTCCAGAGATAAGATAGATAAGACTTCAGAATCCCACACTAGCAGCACATTGGCATGGGGTAAGAGCGGCCCCACAAATAAACTGGTTCAGGATAACCTGGTCTCTGGCAAAGAAAGTGAATTTGAGATGGAAGACAAGAGGGAGCGGAATGGGACTAAGAACATTAGTGCTGTGCTAAGGGAAAAGATGACCGCTGAAGCTGAAACAGGTCAAGAATTTCATGCAAAGTTGTCAGGCTTTATTTTCAAACCAAGGAAGATGAGACCTTTAGTGCACAACCACGACCTCAATGCCAGCTCAGATGTCATCACAGTGTTCCAAAGTGAATGTAACCCAGGCAACAGAGATCTTCACACCTACGCAGAGAGCAGAATAAGTAAACAGAAGCCCGTTAATCAGGAAGACTCAAGTGAAGACCCACTTACAGACACAAAAAAGAAAAAAATAAAGAAACGACAGAACCAGTACCAAAATCTTTCGGATGGCAGAGACAGGAGAAAACAACTGAGCTATGTCAGTGAGGTGGGACAGACCAGGTCTGAAGCCAGTATTGGTTTTACATCAAAACAACAGGATAAAGATGTTTATTCCTTTCACGAATTGGCACAAGGAAAAACTGTAGATAGAATAAAGAGGAGTGATGAAGCAGAAAATCTGTGTCAAGAACAAAGAATCAGAGTCAACACCGGTGATGAGACTGAAGTAGATAGCTTTACGTGCACCAATGATCCAGCACCATCCAAATCAGGCCACACCAAGTCCACTGTGACCTCCTCAACCCTGGCTAAACTCTCAAGATTCTCGTTCACCTGCACAACTGAACCCACGACCACGGCTCAAACGAAAGCGGAAAGAAATCCTCCTACTGGAGTGGAAGAAAGTCCTCTTAAAAGTGACGGTGCTGAAAACATGAGAACAAATTCTAAAGACAAGGAAACCCCGAATTCCCCCAAACACAGTCCTTCAGGAAAGAAGATCAAAACTGTTATCATGGGCAAAGTAAAGGACATATTACCCCCCCCAGCCACAGAGCTCACACCAGGGCGGGAACATGAACAAGGGACAGAGTCACCAACTACAACAATGTCCAAGTGCAAAGCAAAGCCGACAGAACCTACTCATGCTGCAAACCACAGTAGCAGTGTAAAAATAGTGAATGATGGTCCTGTTGACTGTCAAAGCACTGTCAATCTGAAGAAGAGAAAGTGTTTTGAGCTGGGCCCTCCACCAAGTAATGTTGGTGGTTCCAAGGGTCTCTTTTCAGGACTGTCTCTGTTTGGCTCTGTTGAGTTAAGTAATGATGTTTTTGACACAGACTGGGACCAAGAGGTTTCAAAGAAAGCCAAAATCTGAAATCATAGGCCACTGTCACAATGTGTATGTGGATAAAGAGTATCACAATGATGTACTTCTCATCACATTTTTCTGTGGGGCACATCAGTTGAATTCTTTGCCTGATGTATGATCTATATCCTGAAAAGAAATGTTAAATCGTTGGAGAAGTTCAGGTCTTCATCCTGGAATTGTATTTTTTTTTTTCCTTTTCCTTATGCCTGAAAAGACTGTGGATCTCAGCTACAGCAGTTAGAATTAGTTGTACGGTGGCAACATGACAAGCAAATAAATATTTTGGCTAAAAAGTATGTTTTGTCATTAAGTCCGTATAGCAGTCTATAACTACAGATTCCTGACATTTTAAATGTATTGAATTTTGTACATGTAGGGCCCTATGATTTCCTTCGAAGCGGAAAACACAGACAGAATTGCGGAATAATAATAATAAAAATTGAGTCCACTGTAAAACATGGAATATCATGGAATTTGCCAAAATGTGGATACAATTTATAAAAATCAGGGTTTTCCCACCATTCTAAGCGTGTTTTCACAGTGCCTAAGCCAAATGAACAGAAAAAAAGTATGCTGCTATGTTTTGGTGTGATTTATGGGCACGCTGCTCTCTCTCTCTGTGAGTTCGGTAAAGTTGGAAATATATTCACAGATTTGAACTTCCCGGATCAATAACTCACAAGCAAAACGTTGTTAAAACACAGACAACGCCTCTTTCCCAACGTAGTAAGGTCGACAACGAGCTACAACCTGATTTTCATCAAAACGAGCCGTCCTGGACAAATAACAGTGGTCTCTGTGTACAGCTGGCTGTGAGACGAGTAAGCTGGGAGCGTCTAAAAAGTGCAACACTGAAAAGAGATACTACAAAAATATTCAATAACTTCACTCTTATACAGTGTAGTGTCACCAAAATCACTTCACACATCAATGCTCTCCTGTTGGTTATGCTACAACACTTAGTGAAGTTATTGAATTTTTAATTTTTTTTAAATTTCCATACAGTGTAGTGTATAATTAGACACTCTCTCTGATGACAAAATGTGGAAAACAGAATTTGGGGAAAAAAACGTAATCTGGAAAAAATGAAAATGGATTTCTCTGGGCCCTATACATGGTGCTTTTCCTAACAATACAATGGGCCTCATCAAGCGACTTTATTTTAACTTGTGTTCAAGCACAAGTTGTTGGATTCATCAGTGTTTTCTTATTTCTAAAATATTGGTAAGTCAGAACAAAATTTACAAGTAGTCAGTACCTCTTCCATACAGATATACATAGTTTCTTGGTGGCAAGGTTTTGGCTGGCACAAACACAATTAAAATGGTTTCTTCTTGATTAATACAAAATACTGGTGATTTGCTTGACATTGGATGATTTTGCGATTTGGTTTCCAGCTCAGACGTTATTTCATTTTCTATATATATTTGATCTGGATGCCTGATATCTGCAGTGGGATGTTCTCAGTACTGCAGGTGTCCTGTCACACAAAGTCTCCATGAGTTCTGTATGCAGTACACGCAGTACGTCCTGCGAAATGAATACTAAAGCTGACAGATGTTTTTTAACCAGAGCATTCTAAATTCTAAATGTTTCTATTTTTGCCAGGCACTTTGAGGCTTGTCACTCAATCTATCCATGTTGCTCAGCAGCCAATACAAGCTTTTCCTTGGTACCGACAGCCACTCCCATGTTATCATTATACAGCATGACTCAGTTTTTGCTTTTTTTGCTCCTTACACTAGACAGACTGTGTGGAACATGCATTCAGTTTTAGTGCAATGGGGAAACACTCACAAATGAGGCCAATGTCTTTGGATTGATTTCCTACCATAGGTCAGACACTGACCTCTCACCTTTAGAAGTGGACTGTTCATCAGCAGCTTTTTAATGCAGGAAGCTGCATAATTCAGTTTAATTTTCACCCCATTCCTGTTTGTCAGATCAGTCTGCTCTCAGACGCTGAACATATCACTAAAAGATGTTTTGTAATTTGTCCCCACCTACTATGTTAATGTGATGGATTATCTCACTTGTCTCAATTAAGTTAAATTTTACTGAAATGAATCGTTACTTACTTTGTGTCATTTCAGCCAAAAAGCGTTGTCATTACATATTTTTCTGATGAAAACCATGAATTGGGGTTGAAAGATGATAAGCAGACCTTTGCGATCGCATGTGTGACAGTTTATCTCAACTCAGAGATCAAGAATGAACCTCCATGATAAAGTAATCAAAATACAGTTGTGCTCAAAAGTTTACATACCCTGGCAGAATTTTTGCTTTCTTGGCCTTTTTTCAGAGAATATGAATGATAACACNCTCCAAATTACCTTGTTCCAGAAGTTTTGAGGCTTGTCTCTGTGCTGTTTGGCGTATTGTAGGCGAGATACTTTGTGGCATTTGCGCAGTAATGGCTTTCTTCTGGCGACTCGACCATGCAGCCCATTTTTCTGCAAGTGCCTCCGTATTGTGCATCTTGAAACAGCCACACCGCTAGTTTTCAGAGAGTCCTGTATTTCAGCTGATGTTATTTGTGGGTTTTTCTTTGCATCCCGAACAATTTTCCTGGCAGTTGTGGCCGAAATCTTTGTTGGTCTACCTGACCGTGGTTTGGTTTTAACAGAGCCCCTGATTTTCCATTTGTTAATCACAGTTTGAACACTGCTGACTGGCATTATCAATTCCTTGGATATCTTTTTGTATCCCTTTCCTGTTTTATACAGTTCAACTACCTTTTCCCGTAGATCCGTTGACAATTCTTTTGCTTTCCCCATGACTCAGAATCCAGAAACGTCAGTGGCTGGATGAAAGATGCAAGAGTCTGTCTGGATCCCAGAAACTCACTCAGCTTTTATGCACACACACTGATTACAAGCAAACAGATCACAGGTGAGGATGGTTACCTTTAGTAGCCATTCAAACCCATTTGTGTCAACTTCTGTGCATGTTATCAGGCCAAAATCACCAGGGTATGTGAACTTTTGATCAGGGTCATTTGGGTAGTTTCTGTTGTCATTATGATTTAAAAAGAGAAAACACAGTTGTTTGACAATAAATGGTTTCACCCAACCACTGACCATGAGTGGAAAAAAAGGTTCTATGTTATCATTCATATTCTCTGAAAAAAGGCCAAGAAAGCAAAAATTCTGCCAGGGTATGTAAACTTTTGAGCACAACTGTATTTATAATATATAATATAAGTGTATCTTTAAAACTGTATAAATAACAGTGCTTTATTGTATAACTGTTGGTATGTGCAGTTAAACACCTTTAAGCAAAGGAACCAAACTGAAGTTCACTTTTAGGGAAAGGCATGGTTTCAACATGATGGGTGGGTGCGTCAGGAAGTCTGAGGCAGATGATGTTCAGCATGTTAGGGTAACAGGATGGGTTGCCTGGACAACTGTTTCCACAGTATCATGGAAATACTTATGACATACTATTGTTTACTAAAAAGTTAGAACTGGAATATATTATTCCTCTAATGTGATACTCCTTGTCCTTATAATTTAATTACATTTCACAACACCACATTCACAATTTAAATTCAACAGCAGGACAGCAGTCAGTCTAATGTGTACAAGTTGTTATTGAAATCTTTACTTTTGTATCAGTCCACCGAAACCATAAAACATCTCAATAAAATGACAAAGCAAAATGCTAAAAACAATAATTCATTTGACAAAGGAAAATAAAAGTCATCCTGACTCTTTTGTGGAATACACACTATAAACAGCATTGTAACAAAATTAATTTAGGGAATTTCAAATGAAAATAAATGACAACACACTGCTGAAAACATGTTGTTCTCATATGTTACCATATGGGAATATCAGTCACACCGGGAGTTTCGTACTTTCCTGTCCGAAACCGATGCACAATACGGGGACGTAATCTACCACTCTGATGTGTGCTGGCTGAGCCGTGGGACAGTTCTGGAGCAGTTCTATTCCAGAGACTGACTGTTTTTTGAAAGTCAGCTTTGTTGAACTGTGACTGTGCTCACATCACTGATCACAGAATTTAACCAGAACCAGTTCTCAAATCCTTTCTCTGTTGATGTGGATGAAGTACAGGACGACTCAATGTCTCTCATACAAAACTGTACTGTCATTGCATGCAACCCAGGTCAGTGGTATCAACATAGTGACAGATTTCTGACCTGCTAAAAGTAGGTAGTAGTGTGGTGTTTCCTTTTGTCTTAGTTAAAAAGATTAGCTGTCATTTCTGTGGGTGTGGGTGGCCTAGGAAGTAATTGTCACAATTGATGTGGAAGGAATACAGGAGGGCTCCTTCCACATTTGGAAAAATTTGGAAAAGTGGTTGAGGCGCATGCCAAAAGGATGCTCACTTTATTTTGTTCTATATGTGAGCAAACTTTTCTTTTACAAGAGCAGACTGAGGTCCAAGATGACTGACAGTCACCTCACCTGATGTACTTTGAATTTCCACTGCAAGACTTACACCTGACCTGACAGCAATTCTTCAATCCCAGCAAGGCCCAGCATCACTGTCCCCATTAGGAGGCTTTCATTTTGTGTGTAAAACTCACTCATTAAGATGGTCAATCAAATTAAAAGGCTCATGGCCCAGAACTACTTTTTTCTCCATGGTGTCCCTTGCATGAAAAGTTTGGACACCCCTAAAAGCAAAGCCACACACACACACACACACACTCTCAGAATATTTTATTGTAAGGCTGTTCATAATTAAGTTATTCACAATCAATATTTAATGTCATAACAGTGATTCATGTCCGTGGTAAATAGCAGAGTAAAGACTGGGCTAATGCACTTTGGCTTTGATTTACCCCTGCTATTAATTCTGATGCCCTGCTCATGTACACTACTCCCTCATTTATTTCAAAGCTCCAAAGTACATTATCCACTTTTTATACTGCTTTATTGATTTAACTCAATTCATGATTACATATCAGTGTTGGAATATCCACTGTACAGCAGCAGAATAAATGCGTTTTCCACCATGAAACTCTTATGATGAAACAATATAAAACAAAGCTTGTAGAATAATTGTGTCTTAAATGAGTGAAAATCCTAGAGATACACCGACACACTTTATAACAAAAAAAAGCAGAAACATCCTTATAAGGTTGAGCCTCTTCTCAACTGTTAGCCAACTAAGCTTCCTCAAATGACACAACATGCGTATATGGATGAAGTTCCACATTCAGTAGTTCTTGGTTCAGATAATGTCCTGCTTACATCGACCACTTGTGTGTAATTTGATCGATGGGGAGGAATACAATCTATCCTGCTACTTACCACAGATCTGATTAATTTAAAGCCTGAAGTAAAAAGTAAATATATAATCTATAACTGTAGGTACACAAGATGCATGTAGTTCTGAACAATTTCAAACTGGATGTGACTTATCTCAATATTTATGTCGAACAACCTTGAGCAAAAAGGGAGGCAAGGTCCTTCACAGACTGGCCCATGATCCATCTCAAAGCTCAACATCTCTGTTCACAGTCTTTCAACAAGGTGTAACTCTCTCAGATAAACTGTTGACAAAAGGCGTCCCTTGGGGAATTGAGCCACTGCTCCTCCTTTTCCTCTCCCTCATCTTTGAAATCATCAGGTGCAACATCTCCACGATGTTGAGGACCACAGAGAGGACGGCCATTGCCAACATAAAGATAATAAAGATGGTTTTCTCTGTGGGACGACTTATGAAGCAGTCTACTGGTGCTGGACAGGGGTAGTTGGGAAATGAAATCTTACTAGGCATAAGTATGAAGCCATAAAGGTAGTACTGGCCTACAATGAATGCCACTTCGAGCAGGATCTTGAACAGTAGCTGCATCATGTAACTGAACAGCAAGACGCCCTTGAGCTGCACTTTGCCGTGTTCATCTGAATACCTTGGAGCTTTAATCATCCCATTCTTACTAAGTTTCTGCTCCAGGCGTCTCCTCAGCTTGTTTTCTCTGCGAATCACCAGCAGGACATGGCCCAGATAGATGAGTGTCGGTGTAGAGACAAGGAGGATCTGGAGGACCCAGAAGCGTGTGTGAGACATGGGGAAGGATCGATCGTAGCAGGCATTCCTGCAGCCAGGGCTTCTGGTGTTGCAGTTCATGTTTGCTTGTTCATCTCCCCATATCTTATCTATGCCAGCAGCCAGGATGAAGATCCTGAAGAGGAAAAGAACACTCATCCAGACCTTCCCCACTACCGTGGAGTGTGACTGCACCTTGTCCAGCAAATCAGACAGGAAGGACCACTCCCCCATGATGACAGCCTACGAGAGAGAAGACAAAGAAAGCAATGATGAAAACAAAGTTGACCTAGAACATTGCAGAATTCATGTCATTCAAGTCAGTGTGAGGCAACCAGCACATTTTCAGTGTTGGGGAGTAGTGAACTACATGGAGTTAAAGTAGTAGTTTAACTACATTTTGCAGCAGCTTGCTGGTAGTTAAACTACATTCTTATTTGCACAGTGATTCAGGTAATTAAGTTACTCTTTTGCCATTTTTTTGTGTAGTTAACTACTGAAACTACAGTTTTGGGCCATAAAAGGATTTTTTATTGTTATTTTACCATTGCTTCTGCCCAGATGGGATTGTTTTGTTTAGGACAGGTTTAGGACTCAGGGGTATTCCAGGAAGCTGGATTATCAGCTCACCTATGAAAAATATTTGGCTATAGTTTTTAATGTTTTCAATCTGAATATATTAGGTGTCAATTAGTCAGAAGTATTGATTATTGCTATTTATTAACAAATGTTTTATGTTATTTGAAATTTTAGAAGTTACTGGACTTTCTGGAAGGCAGGTGTCTGACTGATGGACACTGACACTGGCAAAGCTGACATTCCTTTCATATTCATTACCCCATATTTTATTTTATTGTTTATGTGTGACCTGTGAACAAGTGGGCACTTTTTGCAATAAACTAAATTGAGTGGCATTTTTTTCTGGCATGTGACTTTTTTGTATTATATTTTGTTATAATTTCGTATCACATGTACATTGTCAATTTGATCATTTTTTAACCCAGTTTGAACTACTTTTTCTAAGTAGCTTTAGTTAACCAAACTAGATTTCTCCGTCGGGTAGCTTTGCTGTAGTTTGACTTCTTCCAGTGTGAAGTAATTGGTAGCTTGCAAAGCTTTCAGAGTAGCTTCCCCAACACTGCACATTTTACACACAGGACAATTTAGTGGACAATGAGACATTGAGATAAGACATGACAGAAGTACAAGAAAATGATATACAGCAGCAGTACAGTGACCAGTCCACATTTACCAAATCTCTCATGTCTGTCTGCATGCTGATTGCATAACTGAGTTTAGGGGAAATGTTTGCTTGCAAAACACTGACCAATGATCGGTTTCATTATTTCAGTATGACCTGTTGCTGTAGTTTGAATTTTATGAACAATTGCAGAACAGTGAGACTTAAGAGGTCCATAGGGTTCATATTGAAACTATTATGAAATGTGATGTTATTTATACTGACTGGACACTAGAAGCCAGTGCAGAGATTGAAGAGCTCCAGTGATGTAGACATTTTTTCAGATTCAGGTTACAACTTACCACAAAAGACACTCAAACACACATTCTAAGTGTTGCTCAGAAGCATGACTACACGCAACACCAGTATTATAGATCGAAGGACAGATGGATTATAGGAAGATTTTATATGTGATGCATTTGTTTACAAATGTAATTTTCTATAATGCATAATGCCATCATATGTTTTTGTTTCAGAATTTTGGATTTTGAATGATTGGCTGATATCAGTGCCAGTATTACTGGATTGTATCTGCCAGGGTTTTGCACCAGATAGATTAGACAGATTTCACACACTACCGACACTTAACACCTGTAGTTAAAAATATATTTCTCAGGTGTGTTACTGACATTTACATTTACATATTATGATACATTTTACTATCCTAGACTGTTGATTAATCAAACCTCCATTCCTGAAGACTGTGAAATTTAATCAAATCAAATCAAATAAATTCTCCATCATAGTTTTCACATTTTAACTCATTAACAATTGATATTGCATTTGTACAATATTAACTCTTCGCACAGTAATAACTGTTCCTACCTCAGTAATGACCACTGCCTTGTTCAGTCAGTCTCTGCACTGTGACTGGGGTTCTCTCACTTCCTTCTTATAATCACGCTGACATTGCAGAAACATCAGATTCCTCCCAAATCTGACCAATCCACCCCTACTCCCTAACAACATGACATGTCTGTCACACAGTAGTGTTGAAATGGACTGATGAAATGACTGCTTAGTTATCCAGTGCTGACAATACCTGACACCAGATCAGCTGTTCCAATATGGATGAATAACCCTCACTCCAACAAAAATGTAGCCATGAGCAACGTGTCAAAGTTTAAGCTGCTCTAAAAGACTGAAGCCGGGCAGAAATCCAGGGGCCCTGAAAGCTCCAGACTATCTGTTCGTCAACTGGTTTGTACTAATTTAACTGAAATTTTGTTTGGGCATATGCACTGTACCTTTAAAACACAATGTCAACTTACATTATAGGGGCCTTAAAGTGGGTCCTGCTTTATTAGCTGATCTTGAGGCCCTGTCTCGAAGACGGTCCTTTTCTCCAGGAAAAGTGTAGTATAGTTCTAAGACTAAATTAATGTTTAATCAAATAACCACAAAGAAACCTGGGGCCAGGTAGCATTCCAGCATAGAGAGTGGGACGAACAAGGGGTCAATAGTGGCTCAGTAGATTATATTGGCCCCGGGGCCCCCTAGCAGGTTAGTCTGGCTATGACTGTAGTTGAAATGTGGCTAGCACCAAGTGTGGTCACATCACAAATATGCAGGGAGATTGTTTTGCACTGCAATAGTGATGATAAGAAAACATCAGAGGCTTGTTTTTGAGCTAGCTACATCAATACTTAGTAGTAATACCAGTGAAGAGAGCTTGGCCAATACTGGATCTTTGATTAAAAATTCTTATAATCAGCTGATACTAGTTTATTCAACATAAACAATTGTTTTTGATATGAGTGCTTTAAATTGGGTTATTTGGTTATATTCGGTTATTGTTACCAAGATATGTACTGAACAGGGAATTTTATTTTGTAAAATTAACTTGTCAGTGCTGGTGGACAAACTATGTAATGGAGACGCTGTTTCTAAATGATCTCAGTAGAGAAACGCCAAAAGTATATTCTTTTGGCGTTTCTCTACTGACATTAACTGTCACTAACCAGCTGACAAATATAACGGTGTCACTATATGCTGATAATATCAACCTCATATTGTTATGTATAAACTATTACACCAGCTACACAGTATGATACAACATTTACTTAATTTTGTTTGTTTGGTTATTTGGCAGTTTTACAACTCTTGTTCTGCGAAATATTAATCGTGTAAAATTGACTGGACTGGAAGGGAAAGCTCCCAATTCCTGTTTTAGACTCTGCCGTACAAAGAGTCAGAGGTCAACACAGTGAAAGCCTTTTTCCACCACGTATCATGTATTCATTGTCACGGGTTCTGGTTTTCTTTCCACCTTTCTCTGCTCGCTTTGGGGACGACTTTCTGGAACTAAATTTGGGCACTGCTCAGGAGGTGATACTATTGTAAGATCCAGGCACTTTCAACCTCAAACCAAAGCCTCATAAGGTTCTCAAAAGTTCAGTTTGTTTGTTTTGCCCTGGGCAAACACTTAATCACTCAGGCAGTCAGCAGACATCTGTAAGATTAGGAAAATACATTTACGGATGTCATTTTGTTATTATTGTCATATTATTATTTTTAGGGTCATCAGGGTCGTTTTGACTAATGACCTGTTTTTTTCATTTAGGATGGAGGACCTGTTGGATTAATAGCTTCTGCGTAATTATGTATTTTTTTATATCTGCACAGTTGTGGGTAATTCCTTACATTATGTTAATTATTTATCTGGCGCAAAAAAGAAGAATGTATACAGCTACTAGTGTGCGTGTGTATTTGGAATGCAATGTAACATTTTGAGTAGAATCAACATATTTTACATTATTTGTTATACTCATGAATATTATACTTATGAAGTAAGCTCTGATCTCTAGGCAGTGATTGAGAAACATTTGACCTAATGAAGTATGCTTTTTGATGTGTTTTTTGACCTCAGAACAACCTCTTCTCACAACTGACATCTGTCTAATACTGCTGACTCTAACAGTATTCTGTGCTTTAACTACAGTCCTTTTTGTCCTTTTTTTTAACAAAGTAATACTGCAACATGTTGCAATTTCATATCTTCCCTTGTAGACTAATACACATTTCTGCATTTGAACTTTTCTCCTACACAGGGTGTGTCTATGAAATGACACACAGTCTGGGTATAAGGTGTGTGACATATCTGTCCATCAAAGTGGGAGGTAAGGCAAAATATGATTTACAGTGTGACTTAATGATTGAAAAATGTTGTGTTAAGGGTCATCAAGGCTCCCTTTACAGGAACTTAGTCTGATGAAACCTCAAAATCATCACGAGTTTGACGAGCGAAACGAGAAGCTGTGAGGGACAGACTGAAGTGTGCATCTGAGCGTCTGAGTCACTCAGGCCAAACCCACAGGCCTCCACAATACTTAAGTCCCATCCTGGTCAGTGTATCACGTCTTTCGTGCCCGCTCTATGGCTCTTCTGTGATGAGCTCATGGCAAAGAATTTGTAGTATCTGAAGCCTGACAGGCGAGTATATTTATGTTTCTGCATCCTTGAACCACTTGTTCATTAACATGTTATTGTGTATTTCGGTGCTTCTTTAAGACAAATCAGTTTCAATTCCAAGTTACCAGCTCAGCATATTTTAGTTAACCCAAATTTTGCCTAACTTCTATGACGAGTGTGTAGTATGTCTGTAACTGATAATGTATTTGTAAAGCCACAGCTTTGAGACATCTAGGCCTGTATTCATTTAATGGCTAAAAGTGAAATTTTGGACTTAAGCAAAGATAAAAATAACAGTCATTCACTGTAACTTGTCCTAATCATTTAAGAATAAAACTTAGCTTAGAGAGCTCAGAGGGTCTCTTCAGTAGGCTATCAGTCTTAGATGGCTGCAGTATAGAAACAAAGGCAAGCACACCTTCTCAGACATGTTTTGGAATGACTGTAGGATATATTATTGGTAATGATGAACAACATGTTGTCTGAAGCAACATGTGTAATTCAAAACAGGGTGTTAAACAGATGCAGCTGCTGCTTTCTTGTTGGTTATCTAAAGATGTTACACCACTTTAACTTTTTGCATTTTAGGGGTGCAAACAACAAGATATATTCTTGCACTTGGCATTGATTTTGTTTGTAGTCTCTTTCCATGCCATGCCAGCTTTTTGTCTGTGTTTGTTAGTGTGGTAGTGTGGTAAATTTGATGTATTACAGTACCTGTTTTTTTCTCTCCCTCATCTACCAGCAGCAGATTTTCCTCCATGTTCCAGTTAGATTTATTTTTGTCTCTTGAAACTGGAACTTGAAAAAAATGAAGTCATATGGGCTTTTACAGATCTCACAGAGAAAATGTAATGATTGTCGAATGAACAGTATGGCAGATGTATGTTATTGTGTCTGACTGGCTATTTCTACCATGAGCATATACAGATGGGTGACAAATTAAAGGAAAAATAAATGAATGGAGAAACAACGAATGCAGATCTGGTGGCTCTGTTATGCTGTGGGGGGCATTTTGCTGGCATGGTTTGGGTCCACTCATCCCCTTAGAGGGAAGGGTCACTGCAAATCAATACAAAGTTGTTCTGAGTGATCACCTTTATCCTATGATGAAACATTTCTATCCTGATGGGAGTGGTCTCTTCCAGGATGACTATGCCCCCATCCA
>NTHP01000687.1:26392-59147 GCA_003416845.1 Oplegnathus fasciatus
AGGGCACGAGGGGTCACTGAATAGTTTGATGAGTATGAAAATGATGTGAATCATATGCTATGGCCTTCACAGTCACCACATCTCAACCCAGTTGAACACCTATGGGAGATTTTGGAGCGACGTGTTAGACAGCGCTCTCCACCGCCATCATCAAAACACCAAATGAGGGAATATCTTTTGGAAGAATGGTGTTCATCCCTCCAGTAGAGTTCAGAGACTTGGAGAATCAATGCCAAGGAGCACTGAAGCTGTTCTGGAGGCACATGGTGGCCCAACACCTTACTGAGACACTTAATGTTGGTTTTTCCTTTAATATGTCACCCGTCTGTATGTGATTAATCATGCGAGCAGCTATTAAAGGTTACTCCAGCTTACTCCTGCACTTTCTACATAGTGACGTGCAGTTCATGTAAAACAATGTTTTGACCTGTCAATAAACCTTGCAGTGGTTATCACAAATCTACTGAGTGTGGCTCCATACAGGTGGATAAGGATTTCTAAAGGCTTAAATTCATCCTTATGAATGTGAGAAATTCTAAGCTTACCTGTTCCATTATTTTCTGGATTGCCCTTTCACACACACCTATCTGACAGACCATAGATGTTTTCACTTTCAGTTATTTTTGTTGTTTTACACAGACATCTCATATTTCATTCTCTCTGGCTGTGATGATGTCTTATCTTTGTAGGAGTTGCAGACACCTTGATAAAAAAATAATGCTTTATCTACAGTCTCATTTATTTTTCAACTCACAACTGTAAGTTTGATGTCTGTGTTCTTTCTCCTCTACTTTAGACATTAGTTTCCAGCCATGGGTGACTGGTCTTACTTGTCCTCTCTACTAGACAAAGTCCAGTCTCACTCCACTGTCGTGGGGAAGATCTGGATGAGCGTCCTCTTCCTGTTCAGGATCTTTGTCCTGGGTGCTGCTGCAGACAAAGTCTGGGGAGATGAAGTGTCAGAGTTCTACTGTGACACCCTGGAACCGGGATGTGAACATGCCTGCTACAACTGGATGTTCCCAATATCCTACATTCACTACTGGGTTCTGCAGATCACCTTTGTGTCAACACCCACCCTGGTCTATTTGGGTCATGCTGTCCACATCATCCACAAAGAGAAGAGGATGATGGAGCAGCTGCGAGACAGCACTAATGGAACTGTACTGAAGAAGCCCAAGTATACAGATGACAGAGGGAAAGTGAAGATAAAAGGCATCCTCTTTTGTACTTACATGACCCAGCTGGTCTTCAAGATCTTCCTGGAGGTGGGATTCAGCGTGGGCCAGTTCTACATCTTTGGCCCCGTGTTCATAGACCTCTACTTCCACTGCACTATGTCTCCACCCTGTGCCCGTTTCAGCGGTGCCCAGTGTTACATTTCTCGTCCCACAGAGAAGACAATCTTCATCATCTTCATGCTTGTAGTTTCAGGCATTTCGGTGCTCCTCAACATCATTGAGATTATCTACCTGCTCTGTAGCAGGAGGAGAAACTCCAGGAAACAGCTTTCAGCTCAGGAGCATGTGCTCACTTCACCACAGTGCACACCGAACAGAGCTTGGGGGGCCATGAGCATCCAGTATGGAGGCTTCCCACTGTCACCTCTGCCTGCTCAGGGTCTGACAGGCCTCTGCAATGATGACAAACACATCGACTCTGTCAGTAAAGAGAAGGACACCTGATGCATGAATTATACATGTCAGTTTTGGATGTTTGCTCTTATTATTATTTTGCCTAGTTACTGTTAAATAGTTTTTTTATGCGGCCATTTTATGTGTGTATGATTGGCTGCAGTTCTAATATGATTTATTGATTTGATAATCCATCATTTTGAGTCAAGTTTCAAGTAAAAAATGTCTCCAGTTACTTCTCCAGTGTGAGGATTTATTGCATCTATCTGACTTATGTCATTATGAAACTGAATTTCTTTGGGGTTTAGATTGTTGGTCAGACAAAACAAAACATATGAAGACATCTCTTTGGGATGGACATTTCACACAATTTTCTAAAGATGAAAAGGTTAATCTACTAATTGTAAAAAATTGCTGAGTGCTGATCGTGTGATTGTACACATGATGGCTGATGTGGTCCTATGGCTACAGACAGCAGATTTTTGCTGCAGCTGCACAGTGTGAGTTTATTTACAGCGGAGGAACCGCCTTAAACATATTATTATGTTTATATACATTTCTAGTATGAAATGAAACCTGCCATAATCTTGCATGGAATCAGATTTATCTTTATGTGTAACAAATTTCCAGCAAACTGAGTTCAGTCATCAATCTTAGTTATATTTACTGATAATCTATGAAAGCACATTACATTACACAAATCTGCTGAAACAATAAAAGATAGAGAAAAAATAAAATATTAAATATATGTACATACAGTATACAAATTGATTTATTGTTTCAATCCAACTGTGCACATACTTGATACAACATTTAATATATATATATATGTATAACCTAACTTGCATGTGGGAGGAAACCAGAGAACCTGGAGAAAACCCACACAGGCACAGGGGAGAAATGCAAACTCCACACAGAAAGGCCAAAGCAGGCCGACATGTTCGCCCAGAACCCAGAACCTGTGAGGTGACAGTGCTAACCACTGCACCACCACGCTGACCCCTAACCCCAAATCCTAACCCTAACCCACATTTTTGATGATTTCTCCATATTTTCCATGTTCTCATCTAAAATCAACGTTATATCAACATTTTTGTACTGGTGCCTCTAAGAGAAGAGGTCAGGAAGGCAGGAAACATTTAAAAAAAAATCATAAATATATGTGCAAAAGTAATGAGTCTAGTACAATCTGCAGGCTGTATTGAGATAGAATAGTGACTCATAAAGAGTCAAACTATCTATAGTGTATGTAAGATAAATATGAATATGGTTATAGGTATATAGGTATAATAGCAAATACAAAATACAGCTGGCTGTTGCTGCTGTCACAGATCCTGTTGTACAGTGTGATGGCAGTGGGCTCAAAGGAGCACCTGAAGCAGTCTATTTTGCACAAAGCCATCCATGAAGGACTCAAAAATCCAGGCTTTTGTCAAGTAATGGAAATCAAATCAAGTTTACACAGTTATCCAAATATGATGAACATGGCCTGGTATTGTTTATTTAACTGTCATACAGAATTCTTTGTTATTATTATCATACTGTTTCACCTAGTGTGTAGAGGAGGTGAAGAACTGTGTGGCAGGTACTGTAGGTTGGCACCAGGGGGTAGAATTTAAATTTAAATTTTACTCCACGTAGGCCTAACCAGATTCACAGCGTCCGGGTCACAGCATGAATTGCAAGCAATCCCATATATTCATAAACACATTGCTGAGCTCCCATAACAAAAACATAAAAGTAAGTTACAATCCGCAGTATTTGAGAATTCCCAAGCCGTAGCCAAAAAGACCACACAATGGCACCTGCAGTACATGACTGAGCTCTAGCCAGCTTCATATTAAAGGACAGGCTCACAATATTTTGCAAGATTGTCTTAAAACAATATTCACTTGCCTACTGTATGTGTACACTAAAACCATTTTTGGTCTCTGTTATTTGTTTGTCCTGTTCATCCTAAGGCGAGTGATGGGGGGAAAAATGCACAGTCCTCGTTTTGTGAAAAAATGCATTCCAAAGTTCAACCAAAGCTTTAGCAGTTTGAAACAAACCAAGTAGGTATCATCCAAAGATACAGTTATATTGTTACCAAGTTCCCACTTTGTGTTACTGTCCCTCTGCTGTGGCTCAGCAAGGAAAAATTGTGGAAATTTCAAGGGTTTGAGGTTCAAGGGTTCATTTATTTGTCATTATACAACAAAGGGTTGTACAACAAAATGCAAGCTGTAGGCGGACGAATAGAGAAGTCTCACAGTCTGAGGAAAGAAGCTGCTCTGGAGTCTGGTGGTATGGCAGCAGATACTTCTGTATCTCTTGTCAGACGACAGCAGGGTGAACAGGCTGTGGCTGGGGTGGATATTATCTGTTAGTATCCTTCAGGCTCTGAGCAGGCTCCTCACCTCACCAATATCATTGGTCATTGGTAGATGGGTACCAATGACGTTCTG
This sequence comes from Oplegnathus fasciatus, assembly GCA_003416845.1. Taxonomy (NCBI): domain Eukaryota; kingdom Metazoa; phylum Chordata; class Actinopteri; order Centrarchiformes; family Oplegnathidae; genus Oplegnathus; species Oplegnathus fasciatus. The sequence goes on from NTHP01000687.1 coordinate 30,474, forward strand.
GGTGGTTTTAATCAGCCACTGCAGAGCCCTCCTGTCCTGGGCCGTGCACTTGCCATGCCAGTTTGTAATGTTTCCAGTCAGGATGCTTTCTTCATACTAAAAACTTGCTCAGACTACTGGAGCCTCATATGAGCTTCAGCTGAATTTTAGAATGGATTTTTACTCAGAACAAGGACTGTGGATTTTGTCCCCCATTACTTACATTGAAATTGCTTTAGAAATCGGATCTCTTTGTGGTCGGTATGGACAGGAGGAACAATGACAGTGACCAATGATCTTTTCAATGCATATATCAGCATGTCAGTATTGTTTTGAGATAAACTTCACAAAATGTGAACTTTTTTTTAACTACAGGCTTGCCAGTATAACTACCTGCTGTAGCCAAACTATTCTATATCAAACTATATCTCATGCATGAGTTACACTGTAACAATATCCAGGAGTTAGCAACCCGTCAGAATCAAGGTATATTATGTTTATTATCAAATGCTACAGTCTATATTCTACTAGCTGACTGCTAATTATGAGAGCATAAACTGAAATCTATATGAACAAATGTAATTACCTTACACGGCACCATGTACAGGAACCTCAGAAACTTTACACACAAAACAGCACTTGCTAATCAGGCACAAACTGTCTTTGTCTCTCACTGCTGGGCTCCATGCAGCCTTAATGAGGTCCGGGCTTCAATCAAGTACAGTTAAGAGTACTGTCCAATCTGCTGCCGCCTCAAGCAACAACAAGGTCACTCATTGGCTTTGCCATCCCAACAGTGTGTGTGTGTGTGTGTGTGTGTATGTGAAACCAGTGGCTTGTGTTCTAATTCCCCTTGTTAATCCAATGACCCTGTTAAACCCTGAAACATGTAGAGTCTATGTAATACCATGCAATGAATACTACAAGATGCACACAGAGGCTTGTTCCCATACATACACCTGCATTGCATTATTTCCATCACTAGGTGGTGCTGTGCACTGGTAAAGTGCCACCCAAGTGGTTTAATGGAAAGTTACAAAAAACACAAGAACAGTTCACTATCAACAGGTTTTAGTTACTTTGGTGACTTTGGGAGTGGTGCTTGGTGGGCGTATTTAAATTCCTGATCATAAAACCATTTGACTTTTTTATCATGATAGAGATGATAGGGTCTTTTAAGACTTCATAACCACACTAGGCTTTTTATACACCAAAGCAAAAGAGCACTACAGTAGAAGGCATCAGACGAAAGCACTGAAACACTGGGCTCTGGAAAAAAATCAACAGATGGTAAAAGCACTCCAAAATATTACAGAATAATAATGCAAAAATAACACCAACATAGGGCCGAAGCATCATAAGTAAGCTTTAAGCCACAATAAAAACTCTGTAAGAACTACAAAGCATCATAGGCATTATATGACAATATGAAGCATTAAAAGCACATTATAATTACATTGTGGGTGCACTGTTAATATAAACACAGTATTGTAGAACATATAATTCTTCAACACTGCAAGAAGCATCTGTCTTAACAAGTAATTTGCTCTGACATGCAGCCCTTAAGACTTATTATTATTGAAACTAGAGATAAAAGTGCTCCAGGATTTGTCTTGAAACAAGAAAGAACAAGGCCGGTCACTGCACTAAGATCAAAAAAGTGACAGTTTCATCTGGAAAAGACTTGACATCCTCTGAGGTGAAAACTCTTTTTGTCTTTTTCAAGAAAAATATTTTCAGACTCATTAACTGGTTGAATGACTTAGTTGGAAGTGATGTGCTGATGTAATGAATATGTAATGTACTAAATATCTGTGGGGTGGACAAAGTATCCTGATCTGTTACTTACAGTAAGTAAAAGAATCAATACCGCAGTGTAAAAATACTCCATTACAAGCAAACGTTACTGAAGCAAACACACACACGGATCATCAGCTGAATGTACTTCAGTATGAAAGGGAAAGGTCGTCATGCCATATGTACTGTTGGTGCATTATTACAACTGATGGATTCATGTGTAAAGTGAACGTTCACGTGTTGAAGGTGGATTTTATCAGTCACGGTGCATCATATTTTACAAGTTGATCCCAGGAGTTGTGCACGTGCAGCAGCGCTGCAGCTGTCAGATGCGCGTGCTGGAGTAGAGGTATAAAGTAGCAGAAAATACAAATACTCAGTAAAGTCAAAGTGCTGAGTAAATGTACTTCGTTACATTCCTCCACTCATCACAGCACACTTGATATTAATACATTTCGTGTGAAGTTTCTCTGTCCTATAAGAAGTCCAGTCTCCACCTTGGCTGTTTGTGTAGGACTCTTTTTCCTTTGTCCTCCCGGCAGACAGGGGCTTCGGCTTCGGTCTTGACGTAGAGATCAGGTGACTGGAGCTTCTCTGCCGGGACTCTTATAAGGGAACTTTGACAAGTTCGACTCAGTTTCCCGTCTGGTCCCAAACTTGGATTTCAACCTCGCCAGAGAGTGACTTGTACAAGCGGCGGAGACAGTCCCTCTGGGCCCTCTTCTTCCTCTCGGAAACTTTCCCGGTAAGTTGGAGCTTTTCTCCGACGTTTAGAACAGAAGGTGTTTGAAGAAAGTTCTCCTCGCTCAGTCCTCCCGTTAGAAACAGTCGGGAAAGCTGCGGTGCGCTCCACATTACACTCACTGCCTCTTAGAAAGTTTTCCTTCACTGTTTGAAAAAGCTCAGTTTGTTCTTTTACATTTCTTTTCTCTCTAATTAAACGCTCTTCAACGGCCAGAAAGACATCTGTGGGCTCACACCTACAGGGAGTCATATGTGATGACCCAGAGAGGAAAAGAGCTTTTTCATTTATTGGATACATTTTGGCTTCATTTATGAAATGAGACGCATTAAGTTTCTTCTTTTTTCCATCCAGAACGTCCTGTTGCTGTCCTGCTGGCTTTAACTTGTTGCATTGTGGGCCACTGATCTGTCCTCTGGACTTTTAACTTCAGGAAAGTTCTGTTTTACACTTCAAGCTTCTTGCTTCTGTCACAACTCAGTGACTGCTCTGCATCAGAAACAGTGTTCAGTAACATCAGAAAAGTGCAGAAGTGGAATGCTCTATAATTTGGACGTCTTTTCATTCATATCCTGTGACTTCTCATTGAAAACCACTCAACAGATCTGAAAGGTCTGCTGAGAGACTCATTGTGTTGGAGTCTATTGTTCTTTTCTGTCTTGCTCATTTCCACCAGACAAAGTCGCTCATGTAGAAAGTGGCGGGATGTTTTCTGTCTGACACCAAAAAGGTTCTTATTTTGCTCAACTCTTATGACATCCCATTTTTCACTCTCCATGTTGGACTCTCCTGAGGGCTGGATATTGACAGGTGATTTCTACAGAATGACAATGTATTCTGTATATTTTCCTGGTGGTAGGATACAGTATGTAGGTTATTATAAGATAAGTGAGAGCACATGTTTGGCAGCATGTGGCTAGAGGCTGGAGGTTCCTACTTAAATCACATTAACTTTCTTCTGAAGGCATGGCCAAGATTCTCCCGGCTCTCTGTAGTAAAATGTCTTTATCTGTTTTCTTCTTTACCTCAGAAGATCTGCTTGAACCTTTTAACAGCTCTTACTTGTTTCCATGTCAGAGTAGGGAAAGAGACCCACTTTGGAGTCTACAAACCTCCATCAGATTCCTAATAAGATTATAGATTTCACATGGAATGGTTGAGCTGTGAAGATTAAAACTGATTAAAAGTGTTTTACAATCTGTTTATCATTGCATTATAGTAAAAATCACACTGCGCTCTGCTGATTTTGCTGAGGACCCACTGGCAACCACTTAAAGACCAGAAAGTCCCAAAAGACTCTGAGACCTCTTCTTTGATATTTGAACTAGATATAACCAGTGTATTTCATTTACGCTTTGCCCCGCAGTGTGTTTTGTTCATTCACATTAATGACCACCTGGCTCAGTCATTTTCTATTGTTCTGTATTTTGGAGACTCATTATCGATGCTGCGTCTACAGCACACAGTCATGGTTAGTTTTGACCAAGGGGGGTGCTAGTTTTCAGGGGATAAGCCCAGATGAGCACAGTGCTGCAGAGTAAGGTAGTCAGTGTTTGGCATCCTCTAACTGTGACCGAATGAAAGTACTTCTTAACTTAGTTTTCAGTGGGACACCCTGGAAAGCCAGTCTATCAAAGCTTTGGACTCAACTGGTCTGATTCCATACTTTTGTAACGGGCTGGTTTTCCCAGAGGAAGTGGTCTGTGTATCTGCAGGGCTTCTCTGTAAGCACTGGGGAAAGAATCTAAATGGCTCAATGTATTTGTACTGTGAGGAATGTGTTTCTGTAGTCTGTGTTACCCTCTCTTATCTTTCTGTTCTGAGCAACAGCATTTTGGAAAAACTGACTCTCTTCCGTCTGATTCATCAGTTTTAAGAAAGTACCTTACTAAGAAGATTTAGCTGCAGTGTCTGCTCCGCCACACAATCAAGCAGCATAGTGGCTTTTTCCAGCAGCCTCTTTCTGAACAGCTTGGCGACAGCGTCCAGTAGACTTTCTTCTGTTCTCTGAAGCCTTTTTGTATTTCCACCCAGCAGATAAGCTCAGTCTGCTGATGATCAGGCTTTGTGTGTTCTATTCCTCATTTATTTTCTCCTCCTCGCTCTGCGCTTCACAGACAAGAACAACTATTGGCAGGACTGAGGCTGGCAACGGAGTTTAAAACTTTGGGTAGTTGAAGCTGTACAAGACAGTAGTTAGCAGGTACTCTCACTTGACATAGTTTAAAGCCCCAAGAGAGAGGTTTAGAAGTGCAGCAGAAAAGTACTGTAGGTAGAATCCTCTCATGTGACTGAAATATGTTGTTTTTTTCCAAGAGCTCTGACCAGGTTGATGACTGTCTGTTTTTCCCAAAGGAAGCAGCTGATATTATTTTACGATGTTTAGTGTTGCACAAGGGATTTAAGTATTCACAGTAACAACATTTGAATCTTAATTTATCCTGCACATCACTGTTTTCCCCATCAGGATTCAGGGTTTCTTGAACTTGCTCAATCAGTTACTTTTGCTGAATACTTCGAAGTTTGTTTAAGATTTTATTTACTTAATGAGTCAAATTCATTTCATATTTTCACATCCTTGCCTGGATTTAAAGGGCGGTGTTGCATAAACTGACCAAAATGTGTTTTCTACTCCCGCTCTCAGTAATTGGATTAGCTTGCGTCATGACACATCTAGTTTTGTCTCCTTCAGTAACGATGCTGTCTAATCACATAATGCTGCCAAAATGCCAAATGTCACTTTGAATGCTGAGGATGTTAATCTTCCCCAGAAATCAAAGTACAGTTTGGAGCATACGTCTGTGTCTGTGTAAGCCTGAGCTTTTATAACAAGTTTTAATAGTTAATGCTGCCTCTATAGTATTGCCAGTTCAACATTGCCCTTTTTTCTTCACCAGCTAACGCTCCCTGAGAATGGGTGACTGGAGTGCTCTGGGTCGTCTGCTGGACAAGGTACAGGCCTACTCTACTGCCGGGGGGAAGGTCTGGCTGTCGGTCCTCTTCATCTTTAGGATCCTGGTCCTGGGTACTGCAGTGGAATCAGCCTGGGGAGACGAGCAGTCTGCCTTCAAATGTAACACCCAGCAGCCTGGTTGTGAGAACGTTTGTTATGACAAATCCTTCCCCATCTCCCACGTTCGCTTCTGGGTCCTCCAGATCATCTTCGTGTCAACGCCCACCCTCCTCTACCTGGCTCATGTCTTCTATCTGAACAGGAAGGAACAGAAATTCAACAGGAAAGAGGAGGAGCTTAAAGCCGTGCAAAATGATGGAGGTGATGTCGACATCCCACTGAAGAAAATTGAGATGAAAAAGCTAAAGTATGGCATTGAAGAGCATGGAAAAGTGAAGATGAAGGGGGCCCTGCTCAGAACCTATATAGTCAGCATTTTCTTCAAGTCTATGTTTGAGGTGGGCTTCCTGGTTATCCAGTGGTACATGTACGGCTTCAGCCTAGCTGCAGTCTACACCTGTGAGAGGTCCCCATGCCCACACAGGGTGGACTGTTTCCTGTCCCGTCCCACAGAGAAAACCGTCTTCATCATCTTCATGCTGGTGGTCTCACTGGTGTCCCTGCTGCTCAACGTCATCGAGCTTTTCTATGTGTTTTTTAAGAGGATCAAAGATCGTGTGAAGAGCAAACAGCAGCCCACGCTCTACCCCAGTGGAGGCACCTTGAGCCCCACCCCTAAAGAACTGTCCACCACCAAGTACGCCTACTATAACGGCTGTTCCTCCCCGACTGCCCCGCTCTCACCCATGTCCCCCCCAGGCTACAAGCTGGCCACAGGGGAGCGGGGAACCGGCTCGTGCCGTAATTATAATAAGCAGGCCAATGAGCAGAACTGGGCCAACTACTCCACAGAGCAGAACCGGCTCGGCCAGAATGGTGGAGGAAGCACTATTTCAAACTCCCATGCACAAGCTTTTGACTTCCCCGATGATACCCATGAGCATAAGAAACTGTCCTCATCAGCAGGACACGAGATGCAGCCACTGGCGCTGATGGACGCCAGGCCCTGTAGCCGGGCCAGCAGCCGGATGAGCAGCCGAGCCAGGCCAGACGACCTGGACGTGTAAATCCTGGTTCCTCCTCCTCCCACCTCTGCTTGGTTAACGGGATGTGTGGCTGCTGCCAGAGAATCAGGAAACACTCGATCACATAGGTTCATATAAGAGGTGGGGCTAACCTCAATCACTGTCTTCAGCATAGAGACTTTTAGTCAATCAAAGAGACATTAAAACTTGTTATGTAACACTGTCAAAGGTACAAGTTTCAAATATTTTTTCAATGACTTTTACCCTAGCTTTTTAGTGGAGCTAACCCAGCTTTAAGAGAGTCTAACAGAGGCGCTCCTTAAAACCAGTCACTGATCAGTTCAAGAACAGCGGACCACACTGGTCAAAATAACTGATCTGGTTTTAATTTGCCAAGGTTACATTAAAAGAAAATTCTGCTTTCTTCATGTTTTCATAGTTTCTGCTTCTCTTCCTATTGGTGACAACATTTTACTTACCACTGTCATAGCTGAGATCTGAAGGTATGGTTTCTGTTGATCAATGAGCATTGTCCCTTTCAAATAATCCAATAAATAAAAGTAGAGTCCAGTAGGGCAAGGGACAAATCTCCACATGTCCCAAATCCCTAATTTAGCCAAATGATCTAAACCATATAATTTGGAATTGAAAGAGTGAGTTGAGGGTGAACACATCCAGAATGTCCATTCAGATTGCAGACAATAATTATAACTACAGCCATGGACAGTTTGGTATAACAAGCCCAACAAACAACCCATTCTGATATGCTACCCCGTGTTTAAGGTAACTAAAACTGTTTAGTTTTGGTTAGGGAAAGATCATTCCATGTCTATTTTGATGGACTCGGCCACACTTGCATTGAGTTTGGTTGTGTAATAAAGCTGAATTTATGTGTGAATCAACATTATTAATACATTTCCTTCTGGTTTCACTTACAGCATAACTATTTGCCGTCGCATAGACAAAGAACAACTACATGTAAAGTGTTAGCCACTTGGCTCACCCTTTGCATGTGACTTACAGAAAGGGTTTTGGGGAGAATGCTTCATATCAGTCGTAGTGAATATTTATTGCTTGGCATCTGTGGGACACCTACCACTAAGAGGAAAATTGACTACTATCCAGAATCTCTTACATTAACTCATCATCTTACATTAACTCCCCACAAACTGTATATTTATTGACAGTAAAAACAATTTCTTTTCCTTAGTAACTTTATCAGTCAGCATGGACTGTTGTTTCCTGATAAACTTTGAATTTATGTGGTGTTATGTTTTCATTTTGTGGTTTTATTTGTCTTTTTGGGGTGTGTGTGAGAGTGGCAGGGCTGAGGGTTCAGGCTACTGTGACACAGCAAACTCTGATCTGCTTTTATGTGGGTTCCATAAAAAATGGCTTCTTGTCATTGATTCGACAAGTGTTCTCTTTTTTCATCTTTTGTGGGCGGTAGAGAAAGACAGTAGAATGATTATCTGTTTTACATATTTGAGTGAATGATTTTTTTCGTTCTGTAGGTATTGTTTTGTTTTTCAGACTCGATGTAACCGTTGCTGCTTGAGAAATAGATATATAGTACTGTAAATCAAGCTAACTGTGTCACAATAAAAATGTGAGTTTTTAGAAGACTGCTTATAGATCTGGACTAATATTTAGTCAGTTATATTAAAACGTATGCCAATGTAGCTCCACAACTACCAAAATAAATCTCAATTTGGGCTTACTTCCTTTTTATTGTTATTTTTAAAATTGTCTTTTGTGCATCATTTTGTCGGTACTTACATGTGTCATGGATCTTTCAGCTACAATGGCATTTGCACTGAGATCTTGGTGATAGAGATGTTATATGATGCACACAGTAAGTGGTAAGAGTTTTCTGATACACATGTTACTAATTTATTTTATAACACAGAAATCACTACAGTGCATAATATCAGACATCTGACCACTGGTTTCATTGACTGGCTCTGTGAGAGATGTCTTTCATGGACAGAACAGGAGCAATAGTCATTTGTTGCAGTTATTCAGACAATAATCCATGGGGTCCACTGTTGTACAGTGTAAGTGCATGATAGCAAGACAAAAACTCATTAATTGTGTCTGTGAAAAGCTATTTTAACCAATAAATATTTTTCTGTCTTAATCGCTGATTGATTGGTTTCATTGCAGGCCATTCTCTTTGTCATCACTGTGGTTTGAATCAACCACCATAAAGCAGTGCTCATTTTGGCACCTCATTTGGAATCAGGTTTAGTCTTTTGACAAAAATGTTAGTTTCATGAACACTTTCATCTCATTTGTCATTTTTATTCCACAAAGTTTTATTCCACAAAAACTTGCTTTTTTCATCAGTGTAATTTTAGTCTCATTTTCATCATGCATTCTCATTTTTTATGTCTTCTAATCATCCAGGTTACAGCTGTTTGATCTTGGTGTTGTTCTCACCTGTTGCAAAGTTGGAGAAAAAAGGCACTGCTTACCTGTTTATAGCAGACTGTAATGGTTCAGACACAGTGTTCATGTCACTCTGCGCTGCTATAACGTATGCAACAAATCCACTTGTCATTCCTAAACTCTGGCTGTTTGAACAGAGCCGCTAACTGTCTGCCACTGTTCTCTTATACTGCCCATTGTCAGCGTCAGGTAACGTTAACACAGAGTTAGTGTATTCCCTCAGTAAACATCTAGAGGACAATTTAGATGGTTGACAGCCGCCATTAATCCTGCTCTCATTCCTAAGGACAAACACTAAAAGTCGGCGACCAAAAGTAACGTTATCTCCACATCCACAGCCCTTGACAATGTTTTGTTAGCATTAGCTTACCTTTTAATAAATGTTGGTGTTCTGGCCTGCATGTTTTCGTAGTTTGTTCCAGCTCCTTCCTGTCTAATGTTCAAGGGGATTGTAAATGAATTTTGTCCATAAATCTGTTACTTTGTTTCTCCAAGAATCATTAATGTTTTAGTTTAGCTAACTTAAAATCACATTTTTTTCAGTCTCTTTTTCTTTGTGGGAAAAAGGTCATCAAAAAATCTTTTTTTGTCTTAGTTTTTGTTGAGTAACACTGTAGTAAGAACGTTGTGTGAACTGTGGCTTCATCTTTTTTGACATCACATAAATTGTAAACTAATCGACGACCCAGCATTATTCTGGTCTTTTCCAGCTTATATTGTCTTCCAGATTTACATAAAATACTGACCAGGAATTTCTGATCAGGAAAGATATAGTATAACAGCCTCTTGACTCAGGAGAAGACTCCCCGTCACTTTATACGTCGAAATGCATAATGTCGATCTGATTCAGCTCACATGCTCGGTTTAGCAGTGCACACAAAGGGAATAAAGCATGTTAACTCTGGCAGGACACTTAAGCAATCTCCAGTCGAGTTTGATGTCTCCACAGGCCAGTGTTTTTAGTCTGCCACACGTCACTGCTGACTGCTGTGCTGGTTACCTGCCACACACTGCTGAAAAATTACATGGTCCAACCAATAATAAAACCATTTCAAGATGCATTTTCATCAAGCTTAAAACAAGACTGAAGTTGGACATATGAGGTTTTCACTGACATCAGCACTGCACTGCTTACTCTAACTGCCCCATGTTGCTGTTACAAGTTGTGCTGGCTTCTCCCTCCACCATGCTATAGCCTCCTCTTGCTGCAGTTTTTACAATGAATCAAATTTGGTGTATTCAAATAGGGAAAATGCATACTTCAGTGACATGTGACTGTCACGTATATTCCTCTGTGCTGAACCTACTGTGTGCTTCAAGACATAAGAGGATACATAGTGGAGCACCCTGCAGAGCTATACCTGTTCATACATAATCTTTTCACTATGATGAGTTTTTCTGACTTAACTATTGTAACATTTCTGGAGGATTGCATCATGTGCTTAAAACAGAGGATCCTGGACTTGCCAGCTAATACTGGCAAGGCCTTCTGAACACCATATAAATCAAGTCATGATCCAGATAAAGAAAAGTGATAAGACTCAGGAGGTATTCAGTCCTAAAGTGTACTGTAGCTTTGATAAAGGTATCCGAGACATGCAGTTGAATTTGATAATATGAAAAGACACTGCTCTTTTTCGCTTCTCCAAGTTTCCTATTTAATCTTTCCACAGCACTAAATCAAACCACATGTGTGCAGAGAGCCGAGCTGCAGCTTGAAGACCACATGTGGCTCAGAGTTAAAGAGGGAGAGGAGCGTGGGGGAACGTCAAACTTTCATTTATGACTTATTCATTATAATTTCAGTAAGCTGACGGTGTACAGACCAGAACTAGACATGTCAAATAATTCCTTTATTTCTTTTAGAATACAAAGCTCTCTTAAATTCTGTTGCTATGTGGGAAGTACAGACAGGGAAGAGTGGTGGATTTTTTTGGTTTTGATTTGATTTATTGACAGTATTCAGATACATTTATATAGATAAAGTCCTGGACTTATTTCCATCATTGTCCCTGGTGTTTTCCACCAGCTTTTATCAGAGAAGACAGACATTCAACTTTTGACCAAAGAAATATTCTAAAACTAAAATACCAAAAACTGGAAAGTGGAATCATAAAATCAGTCAAACACCATTTTTTAAGAAGCAGGCAAGGTAGGTATCCAAGATACCAAATAAATCAAGTAATAAAAAACATTCTGTTTACTAATGTTATCTAGCAGCCTTTATCTTGAAGGTAGGAGGGTTTGACACCTCCTTACAAGAATAGTTGGATATTTTGGAAAATATGCTTATTCGCTTTCTTGCCGAGATGAGAAGATTGATACCATTCTCACGTCTGTATGGTAAATATGTAATTGGAGCCAGTTAGGTTAGCTTAGCATAAAGACTTGAAACAGGGGGAAAACGCTAGCCTGGCTCTGTCCAAAAAAATATGCCAACCAGTATCTAAAGCTCACTAATTAACACGTTATATTTTGTTTGTTTAATTGTCATCACCATGAGGTTGCCAGGTCACCAGCGGATAACCCCCTTTAAAACCACATTGTGTCATTTTTACACTTCGGTTTGCTCATGTATTAAACAAATGAAAAGCACTTACGTTTTTTACAGGTGATGCATCCTGGTAGTTCAGGGGTCAAAGGTGCAGGTGAAGGCCATGTGCGGCCCGACACGTTAATTGTTATGGCCCTGAGTTATTTTAAAATTAAAAATATATTTGGCCATATATTTGGCCTTCAGACTATATTAAAATGCAGTTCCCATTGTGTCACTCTCACCATATGGGAGTATTTAGTCATAGGAAGTACTTTGTGCCAGAGCCACCCTCTGGCTGATGTTGTACCATGGTGAAAACTATTAATCTATCCGATCAAGAGCACTTAATCACTGGGAGTTTCGTACTTTCATGTCGGAAATGATGCCTAATTCAGGGAGGTAATTTACCACTCAGATGTGTGCTGGCTGAGCCGTGGGTAGTTCTGGAGCGGTTCTGTTCTCTGAGATCTGAAACTGACAGCCTCTGACCTCACAGCCTTGTTGAACTGAGCAACCCTGAGTGGTTGGCAGGCTTCAGTTTTTTAGTTGATCTCACTGGCCATCTTAGCAAGCTGAACAAAAGCTTACAAGAAAAAGATGGGCTTGAAAGATGACGGCAATGTTACACACTTCCCAACTCTGCCAGAAATGATCTCCAGTTTCCCAAACACCAACATTTCTGTGAAAATTGGGAAATATGTGACTGTGCTCACATCACTGATCACAGAATTTAACCAGCACTTTCAAGATTTTGCATTGAGAAGGACATGAACCCATTCTCAAATCCTCTCTCTGTTGGTGTAGAACGGGTACAGGAGGACGTGCAGGTGGAGCTTATTTGAATGCACTGTGATGATACTTTCCACTAGCAGCTCCCACTGTCAGAGTTCTACAGGGGTTTGGAAAAGTCCAGATTCCTGTAAATGACACACCATGCCAAAAGGATGCTCAGTTTATTTGGCTCTACATGTATATGCGAAGAAATATTTTCTTTTATGACATTGAATAAGAGCAGACAGAGATCCAAGATGGCCGACAGTCACCTCTGTGATGCACTTCAAATCTCCCCTACAAGACTTACACCTGACCTGACAGCAATTCTTTAGACCACTGTTCCCATTAGGAGTGATGTTTACTGGTGAGTGAAATTTAATAGTAATATAATCATCTTAATATAATCATTGAGTGTCTAGGACTTGAGTGCTAGTGCGTAAAACTCACTCATTAAGATCTCTTAATGACTACTGCCATGAAACCTTTATAAATCACTGCTGTACGGTATAAAATAATATTACATAGTAAAATATATCTTTCTCTGGCTGTTCACGCCTGGTCGATGACCTTTGACCCCTTCCCAGTCAGTGCTGTGAGTGGTTTTGGTCCGGTGTTCACAAACCAACCCTGTCTTCTACAAACTACATTTACTGCGTATTATAATACAACTGTTTTCCCAGTTATGTTGTGATGGAAAACATAATTGCTGCATGAATTATGTTCACAGATGACATTTTTTCATGGGGGAACTTTCATGCTCAACACAACTGTATAGTATACTCTAAGTCCACATTGTAGATGTGAAAAAAATAGTTAAAACAAGTCAAAGGAGTGATACTTTAAATGTTTCAAGGGCAATGTTATTTTACTGGGTTAGACACTGTGCACGCATGTTATGGTTGCTGGGCTTATTTTTAGAGTGTAAATGAACATTGAGGGTGGCAGCTGTTGTACTGCAGCTGGTTTGCTCTCAGACATCCAAAGACGTCACTGACTGACTTATAACCACACACCACAGAGCTTGGGTGGAACTATGGCTTACTTGGCAAAAATGCAGGTAGTGTGTGTGTTTGAGAGTGTGCTCTCAACTAGCTCTTTGAATCATGTTCAAACCAGAACCAGCTGGCAGCAAAGAAAGGTCCCATTTTATCTTATTTTACTTTATTTATTTATTTTCAGGGACAACACACATTGATCAGCATCACTGTAAATGTGCCAGTGTTAGCCAAAAGGCTAACTTTCTATGCCTTTGATGTCACACAATAAGCTGTACAAAGGCAGTTATCCATCTGAGATAGATTTTAGGTGGAACATTCCTTTAAAAGATTAAAATAGTCCATTCAGTGGACATGTGTTATGTGGAGTTATTAATGAAGAATAGTGAGTGAGAATGTAATTTAACAACCCCCAAAGAGGGGCTCTCAACTTGTGCTTATATTGACCAAGAAATATATTTAGCTAGCCAATTATAGTGAATATTGGATTATGATCATGGCCTTTAAGTCAAAAGACTTAATACTTTGTGCCTTTGCAAAACTAAACAATCCCAACTCAAGGTCCACTTAATAACTTTTTCCCAGAGCTTTTAACTATATCACATGGTCAAATCTGGACTTCCCGTGTCTTTCTGAAACATGGCTGACCAAAATGTTGCCTGTAGCTTCCTTCACAATGCCTGGCTACAATGTTTCTAGAAAGGACAGAAATATAGGGACGGGTGGTGGACTGCTCATGTACATGAAAGATGACATTAAATGCAAACAAACTGATTTGACATGCGCAACTGAAATGGAATGTGTCACTGTCACATCACCTTGTCTCCGCAAATGTTATTTAATGTGATTGGTGTGTATAGATCCCCCTCATCTGACACTTAAGGAACTAGATACAAAGAAAGAATGTATAGTTCTTTGTCATTTTAATTTGAACTGGGCAGAAAGAACGATTAGAAAGAAGCTTAAAGCACTTACAGATCAATTTGAACTAACTCAGTTAATAGATCGACCCACTAAGATAACAAATTCCTCTAAAACATAAATTGATCTCATCTTCAATAATGAGCATTAGAGAATCACATAATCCTTCAGTCTTCTCACTGGGTTGTCAGACCACAATATGACACTTATTGCAACGAAACGAAAAGCAGGTTTATTTCTCAACAAGACATAAAGGTATACACATAATACCGAAAAAGGACATGAACACATTTGAGGAAGAACTAGACCAAATTGATTGGAGTGATGTTCTACTCACTGATGGCCTAGAGGCCTCATGTGAATCCTTTATATGCACAATTAATAAAATTAAGGAATAATTCACCAAAATGTTTAAAAGCAGACGCATTAAGAATAATCTTCCTTGGTTTAATGAGCAACTGTAGGATTTGATGAAAAAACTTGACTTTGCTTTGAAAACAGCACTTACGTCGAGATCATGTAATGATGGATGAGTTTTTAAAAACCTTCGTAACACAGTAGTTAATGAATTAAGAAAGGCAAAGGCCAACTTCTTTATGAATATTATCAAAGAGGGAAAAGGAAATAGCAAATTGATATGGAAGAACATAAATAAATTAACAAAGACCGGCAGAATTAGGGAAAGGGTCATGAAAATACAGGTAAAAACTCGTGATCCATAATGAAATTGCCTCCACATTTAACAAATACACTATTGATTCAGTGTCTGACACACCCATAGTATCCAAGATCGCTGAGGAAGTGGTAACTGAAATAACTGACTTTTTAAACTTGGGACAAGCCTCGCTCCATCCCATGCAATTCGATTTTAGAAACACCATTCAACTAAAATGGCTAACTGCTACTTCATTGAAAATATCTAATTGAAACTAGACAGTGGGAGTGCTGTAGGGGCTGTATTCTTGGACTTGAGAAAAGCATTTGACAGTAAATCACAATGTTCTTCTCTCAAAATGATCAAATTTTAATTTATCTGTGGATGCAATGAAATGGATGGAGTCTTATCTAACTATGGGAGGACAATGCACCAGAGTTGGAAACAAGACTTCATTGTTTGTTGATTGCTCTGTTAGGGTCCCGTAAGGCTCAATTCTAGGACCTCTCTTATTCAGTTTATATGTTAACGACCTGCCACTTGCATGCCCTGAAGTCGAAACCCAAATGTATGCGGATGACACTGTCATTTTTGCACATGGTAAAGACAGACATGAAGTGACAGCCAAATTAACATCAGCAATGGCCTAAATTTACAGATGTAAATGAGCTTATAGCTAACTCTGATACAGCTAAGAAGCTGTGCACTGTCAAACAAACAAATAAATAAATAAATATATCAGTGTGATGGATGAAGCTCCTCTTCTGTGGAATCAGATCCCAGTTTCAGTTCGGGGGGCAGACACCCTCTCCACATTTAAGAGTAGGCTTAAAACTTTCCTCTTTGATAAAGCTTATAGTTAGGGCTGGCTCAGGTGAGCCCTGAACCATCCCTTAGTTATGCTGCTATAGGCCAAGACTGCTGGGAGATTTCCCATGATGCACTGAGCTCCTCTCTTCTCCTCTCTCTCTCCTTCTGTACTCATTCATGTCCCATTAATGCATGTTACTAACTTTATATCTTCCCCGGAGTTTCTGTGCTTTCTCGTCTCGCAGGTTCCTGTGGATCGTTGTTGCAGACTGCCTGCCGCCGTCGGCCTGCTTGACCCCCACTGCTGCTATTATTATTATTATTATTATTATTATTATTACTACTCATATTTCTATTACTAGCCATATTTCTATTATTAGTCATATTACAATTTTTAGTCATATTTCTATTATTAGTCATTCTTCCATTGTTATTAATGTTATTATAATAATAGCTGTTATTGCTATTGTTAGTTATATTTCTATTGTTATTATAGTTGCTGCTGCATTCCTGCCTGCCTGCCTGCCTGTCTGTCTGTCTGTATCTCTCTCCTCTCTGTCTCTCCTCTCTCTCTGTCTCTCTCTCTCAACCCAACCGGTCAAGGCAGATGGCCGCCCACCTAGAGCCCGGTTCTGCTCGAGGTTTCTGCCTCTTAAAAGGAAGTTTTTCCTTGCCACTGTCGCCAAGTGCTTGCTCATGGTGGGAATTGTTGGGTCTCTGTAAATANATTATTAAGAGTACGGTCTAGACCTGCTCTATATGTAAAGTGTCATGAGATGACTTTTGTTGTGATTTGGCGCTATATAAATAAAATTGAATTGAATTGAATTGAATTGAATTGAAATCATAACAGCTACTGAGCTCTCATGTCAATATGCTTATGAAGGTCATTTCAAAAAGCTAGTAAGGAGACCTTGAGTTGGAATTGTTTTGTCATAAATCTGTTTCTTCCAGGTAGAAAAGTGTAGAGCCAATCAGGAGCATATAAGATTCATGCTGAGGTGAGTCATGTTCTGTTAAATTCACCCACACCGCTACTGTTCAGACTACTACAGATCTTGAAAGAATGGGTCAAACACAGGTTGAACAGCGTAACCTTTGGCTAACATGGGGTCTGTGTGTCAATGTTGTATCGGACTCTTTCTTATAGGCTCACAGTGCATACATATCAGTGTGTATTACCATCCCTTGTAGCTTGGAGAATGAATGGGGACTGTTTACCTGGCTGTCAGCCTGAGCTCCTTATCACGTCCAACTACTGAAAGGTTGCATTTCTGCATGTCTGACAAACACACAACCACAATAGTCACTGCATGTACCATTTTAATACACAGTGACCATACAATGGCCACTGTGTGTGCAGTTTTGAAAGAGCACATAAAAAAATGAAGTGACCGTCATCAATAATACTCACTACAGCTAACATTAATCATTAATCGTACTCAGGACTGAGGACATACATGTGTGTCCTTCCAATTTTAATGCAAATTTCCATAAAATCAGCAAAAGAAAATACAAATCAGCTAGTCTCTCCAAGTCTATCAACTAGGGCTCAGTGAATATTCTTAGAGAGGATGACAAGATCACATCAAAATTCCCATACATCACACATTTTACATTAAAAGAATACCATTAACTGCTACATGATGGCATTTCAGAGCAGTTTCCCACGTACGATTTGGTATTTTGGTCTGCTCACATTTTCTTGAGGGGAAATGAGCAGAACGAAGTAAAACAGCAAGACAGTCCATAATTGCTGGAAAAATGTTTCCTCTATCAAATGTTGATACCCCAGCTATTCTCAGCAAATGCTTGGGTTTGGTGAAAACTCAAATTCAATGTGTAATTCAGTGCATAATGTTAACTAACAACAGCTAAAACTCATCTACGAGTGGTGCTGCCTGTTAGCTGAGACTCAAACTGATCATCACCATCATCAAAACACCAAATGAGGGAATATCTTTTGGAAGAATGGTGTTCAATCTCTCCGGTAGAGTTCCAGAGACTTGTAGAATCAATGCCAAGGTGCATTGAAGCTGTTCCAACATCATCATAATTTGTCACCGGTATATATATATATATACACCCACCAAGACCA
The DNA here is from genome assembly GCA_003416845.1 of Oplegnathus fasciatus. NCBI lineage: Eukaryota > Metazoa > Chordata > Actinopteri > Centrarchiformes > Oplegnathidae > Oplegnathus > Oplegnathus fasciatus. Next base: position 48,270 of record NTHP01000687.1, read on the forward strand.
AGAACTCCGGCTGCTCCTTTGTATCTGAAGCTGTCTTAGCTATACATTTTATTCGGATACCTTTTGACAAGAAATTATAGCTGAACTAAAAAAAGTGTACACTATCAGATAGTACAGGATAAGACCCTCTACCTTCACAAGGTAGGGAAATTAAGTAATGAATGCAGCAGAACTTCTAATTAAACTTCTAACTAAAAATCTATTCTATAAGTAAGTGGAAGCCAGTGTAAAGACTCAAGAACGGGAGTAATGTGTTCGGTTCCGTTCGTTCTTGTTAGAACTCAGACAACTTCAGCTCATTCAGAACACTGCTGCCAGACGGTCTTTTTGGGAAGACCAGACAAGAGATTGTTACAATAGTCCACTCTGCTGGAAATTAAGGCATAAATGAGTTTCTCTAAATCCTGTCTGGACATGAGACCTCTAATTCTTGCTATTGTGCTATGTTTGAGATGATAAAATACTGATTTAGTTACTGCCTTGATATGGCTGCTGAAGCTCAGATCTGAGTCTATTAAAACACCAAGGGGCAAATTCACATAAGGTTTGCGCGGCTTTTGCGGCCTCTAAACCTGTGCAAATAAGACAAAAAGATACTGTGTCATACTCAAGGCACCTGCAAAGGCTGAAATGCACCGCTAACTGCGTTGCCAAGCAAATAGTGTCTTGGTGCTCCGGTGCTATTTGCACGTATTTAAATTAGGTAATATGCAAACATTTGGTGCAAAATTGCCCCCTTTCTATGAAAATTAACCTCACTGCAAAAAGTGTTGAATTCACAAACGCCAGCGCTAATAGCCACATGCAGTTGGACTGAAAATATTTGCGTCTTTAGAGAGTTGGTGGTAACTGAAGCGCAGTTATAAGGAGTGTGATGCCCAGACTTTCCAGTGATCATGGTAGCAGTGATTGTGATCAGCGAAGGCATCGTCATGCCCGGCGTGCCTGTAAATAAAATTTTACGTTATTATTAAAATGATTAGGTCTATTACTGTGACGGCATCTGAAGGTAGCGATGCCTTGAACAGGTAGCAGTCCGTGGTGGTTTTCAAAGCGCACTCCAAAAGCAACTTGTTGAAACTTTGAATAATTTATTGTACAAAAAAGGGGTTAGAACTCCTGACAAAAACTTTTCCATAATTCCTATTAAATTCAAAAGATATCGAAAAAACAACTAAAAGTTATTGGGAATAGTGATAAAGTGGTCAAAATTGGCATTGCATCACAGCCTCAACCCGTCCGACACTGCTAGACTGACTCACCAGTAGCCATGAGTATATGGTAGCCAATAATTGCCACATGAATAATTGCAACCAGACACAATTTACCGCAAACTGGGGGCAAATTGTACTCAGCTCCAAACTTGATGGGTATGTTTGCGCTGTCATATCATTCGCGCAATATCTTTGATGATTGGACGTTGAGACGGGGCAGATAGCGGGCGCGAATGAGGAGCAATTTATCGCCGGCCGCAATCCATTCTTTGTGAATTCGCCCCCAAGATTTCTAACTTGGGGTTTTGTTTTTATAGCTCTGGAGTCAAGCTGAGCAGTGATTTTTGGTCTTTCCTCTTTGGTGCCAAATCCAATGATTTCTGACTTTATTTAATTGAAGTAAATTTAATGACATCCAGCTATTTGCTTGCTCTAAGCATTGATACAGTGAGTCTATGGGACCATAGTGACTTGGTGAAAGAGCTAAATAAATCTGAATGTCGTCTGCATAGCTGTGATGTTATTGTCATCTATGATTTGACCAAGAGGGAGCATGTACAGGTTATTCAGCCTGTACAGCGGCCCAAGAATCAAATCCTGGGGGACTTCAAATGTCATGCTGATCCGCTCAAATTTATAGTCACCAGTGGCAACAACATAGCCTCTGCCTTTGAGATATGATCTGAATCAACTGAGGACTGTGCCAGAATATCCCGCCGACTTTTCCAGTCTGCCAAGTATTTTATGGTCCACAGTATCAAAGATGAAGCAGCACCAAAACTGCTGTTTACCTGAATCAGTATTCAGACGAATATCATTTAACACCTTTATCAGTGCAGTCTCGGTGCTGTCATGTTGTCTGAAGCCTGTCCAAAAGGCCATGTACATTTAAAATGTTATTGAGTTGAATTAAAGCAGCTTTCTTAATATTGTTTCCAATAAATGGTTGCCTTTCTTTAGAAGGGGCTTAACAACTTGAGTTTTCAGTGATTTGGAAAAAATGCCTGATAGGAGTGAGAGAATTATCAGACAAATTCTTATTAAAAAACAGAACATAACATAAAGCCAACACTACACATAGCTTCACAAAAGAAGGTTAATGACCTGCAGTGGTCAATCAGAGTTCAGATCTCGCTCCAATCCAGAGTCTGTGGTAAAAACAAAGTTTCGAAAGTAGTTAGAGGTAAAATGCTGTTTCCACATATACACAGTTGATACACACAATGCCACAATTGTGTAAGCAGTAAAAGCTTAAGTTAGCATGTCTCACAAAGTTTCATCCATGTATTTCTGTCCTGAAGTGAAAACAAGACTAAAAGTCCACTGCCACCAGGTTACTGGGTAACAGCTGCATGCTAGTTCTTCTCTCCAACACTAATGTTCACAATAGGAACCTAACCAGTGGAGCAAATGGAATTCACTGTAAAAAGAAACTATTTGTTTTAACTTAAAAAAGTTAGTGTCCAGGCTGCCTTAAAATTTTAAGTTGACTGAATTTGAGAAGACAAGTTAATATTACCTCAACTTGTCTTCTCAAGTTCAGTTGACTGAATTTGGCATTTTTACCTCAACTTGTTTTCTTAAGACAAGTTAAAATTACCTCAACTTGTCTTCTCAAGTTCAGTCAACTTAGTCAAGCCTGGACACTAACTTTTATAAGTTAAGACACATAGTTTCTTTTTACAGTGAAGCAACGGTGTTCCATATGTCCAAATCAGAGTGGGAATTCAAACAAAAACACTTAACATTTTACTCTATGGTCCTGCTCCTGAATCTAAATGACACTACTGTATACTTGAACATCCAGTCCCCCACCACCCACAGCAAAGAAACCTTAGGCCCTGATCAGACAGGATGTGGTTTTTGCAGTGAGAGGCATCTTTTTCCAGTTGTTTTATATAGGCAGTAAGCATTTTGCGCGCTGCTTATGCGCAGCTTGAAAAGTTCAAGGGGTTCAAGATTCAAAGGTTCATTTATTTATTATACAACACAGGGTTGTATAACGAAATTCAAGCTGTAGTCCCTTTATATTACACAAAAAAACAATGAATTATGGTGGAGTGCGGAGAATGAATTGAGAAGTCTCACAGCCTGAGGATGGAAGCTGCCCTGGAGTCTGGTGATACGACAGGGGATACTTCTGTGTCGCTTGTCAGATGGCAGCAGAGTGAAAAGGCTGTGGCTGGGGTGGGTATTGTCTTTTAGTATTCTTTGGGCTCTGCACAGACACCTCACCTCACCGATATCACTAATGCTCGATAGATGGGTACCAATTATGTTCTGGGCGGTTTTAATCACCCGCTGCAGAGCCCTCCTGTCCTGGGCCATGCACATCCCGTTTCCAGTCAAGATGCTTTCCATTGCTCCTCTGTAAAAGTTAACAAGAACTTGCCATGGCTTCTTAAGTTTCCTTAAGAAATACAGCCATTTTTCAGCTTTCTTTATCAGAGTGGAGATGTGTGATGTCCATGACAGGTTCTCTGTGATGCTTCCCAGGAACCTGAAACTGTTCACCTGCTCCACCTCAGCTCCACTGATTTAGACAGACAGACAGGCTCCTTTTTTCTAAAATCAACGATTAGCTCCTTGGTTTTCTTGATGCTGAGCAGTAGGTTGTTCTCTGCGCACCACTCTGCAAGATTGTTGATTTCCTCCCGATAAGAATTCTCATCGCTTTTTGAAATCCGGCTGATGATGGTAGTGTCGTCCGCAAGCTTCACAACAGAGTTCTCTCCATGTCAAGGATTGGAGTCAAGGGTGCACAGCGTTAACAGGAGGGGCTGAGTGCACAAACATGAGGGGCTCCAGTGATTAGCACTAGAGTGGAGGAGGTGTGACAGCCAATCCGAACTGTCTGTGGTCTGTTTGTGATCTGTGAGGAAGTCCAATATCCAGTTGCAGAGTGTGGTACTCAAGCCCAGAGTGCAAAGTTTGCTAATCAGTTTCAAGGGGGAGATTGTGTTGAATGCTGAACTGAAATTAACAAACAACACTCTGATGTAGGTGTTGTTATTTTCAAGGTGTGTGAAGGCTGCATGGAGGGTAGTGGGGATCATATCCTGGATCTGTTTGTTATGAATGCAAACTGGAGAGGGTCCAAGCTGGCTGGGATGTTGTTTCTCAAAGCACTTCATCAGAATGGGGGACAGTGCCACAGGACGGTAGTCATTTAGACTAGACACTGCAGACTTTTTAGGTACAGGGACGGTGGTGGCTGTCTTGAAGCAGGTGGGCACAGTTTCCTGTGACAGTGAGATGTTAAAGATGTCAGTAATGACATCAACTGCCTGATTGGCACATGTTCTTAGTATACGGCTGGGGATGTTATCAGGCCCCACAGCTTTACTCATATTCATTCTCAGCAGGATTTTTCTCACATCCGCTGAGGATACTGACAGTGGCAGGTCCTCTGGAGGCTGAGTAGACTTGACAGCTGACTCTTTATTGAGGAGATATTGGGGAGGCCTCACATATGATGTGGGCACTCCTGCTTTTGTAGCCCTTGATGGTCTGGATTGCTTTCCACATATCTTTGGTGTTGTTGGTGTTGAGGTCTCTCTCCAGTCTCTCCTGATGTCTCTGCTTTGCCTCCTTGATGCCAGCTTTCAGTCTTGCTCTAGCTGTGCTGTATGCTTCCTTGTCACCTGACTGAAACTCAGCTTTTTTGGCTCCATTCATCCAGGCTTTCTGGTTGGGGAAGGATTTTATCATCTTTGTGATCACCACATCATCAACACATTTGCTGTTGTTGAAAATGTGGTTCTCCTGGGTGGTGGCATCTCTGAACATGTGCCAGTCTGTGCACTCAAAACAGTCCAGTAGAGCTGCTGTAGCTTCATCTGTCCACACTTAAACTGTTTTTTTCTGACAGTTTGACCCTTTTAATCAGCTGGGAGTAAGTAGGCAGGAGAGGCTGGGTGATATGGTCTGATTGACCAAAATGGGGGCAGGGGAGGGCTTTGTAGCTGTCAGGAATGTTCGTGTAAACATGGTCCAGGGTATTGTTTGATCTGGGATGTTGTGATGGAGCCAGGTCTCTATAAAGATGTGGTCACAACAGTCTGAGTTAGCCAAATTGAGTCTTTATTTTCCCGTTACCAGACATTAGTGATTACATGATGATTAACAGCCATGTTCAGTCACCGAAGAAGGCGTTTATATCATGTAATGACAGTATGATGAAATGAGTGCGGGGGAGTATGGTGGCCAGGGTTTGCATCTAGTCTAGTTGATGTCTTTATTATTCAACCATGACTGCAATAGCTGTTAACCTGATAAAGTGCCATCGTTTAGTTGCTTGTAATGCAGAATTTGCATATGAACCATGTAAAAAGTTCTACTATCTGACCTTAATAAAAATTATAAAATGACACACTCACAGGCTGATAGAGCAGCTGCATGCAGATACAGAGAACCATTGCAGGGTGATGACAGGTGATTGACAGTTACTGGTCATACAGCCTTAATGAAACACATGCTGTTTGTACACAGTACAACGTACAAGGTGTGTGTATGTATGTGTGTGAGTGTGTGCATGTGCATATCTGTCAATGTGCTGTGTCGGAAAATGGCTTAAAGTGCATTAAGAGGCTAAACCAAACGATTATGACATTTAAGTCCAAACACAAGACCACTTGTAAAGGAGGAGAAAATGGAAAGAGGCAGATGGAAACAGGCACAAGTTTAGTTAGATGAGGTTCAACCCCAGGTTTCAGGGTCACCAAACCAGCTCATACACATTCAAAGCAACTGTTCTGTTGTTTGTGTGGACAATGGTCCCACAGTGACTGTGTTCCTTTACAATTTATTGCCAACAAAATAACTTGACCCTCACCTGTCACTGGCCCACTTACAACTGGTAAACTCTCAATGGTATAATCACTAATGTTGTATTGGCTCTTTGTACAAAATGACCATGATTTATGAGCGAGTGCTTGTGAGTTTTGTTTTTAGTTTCTAGTCATTCCTTTGGTTCTGTAATGGCTGCTGAGATTTTAAGCTTTCTAAACAGGCTGAGCCAGCCCTATTTTTGTTTATAATGTTCTAATCTCTCCGGCCCCCAGAACTACCCATCGTGCGCCATGTAGTTTTGTTTTTCCACAACTCAAGTGAGCATCAGCGCAGAATTTGGACAACATGTGGAGGGAGCTTTTGACTTAAAACAAAAACAAAAACAAACAACAAAAAAATGAATGCATGTATAATGCCAACATTATACTGTATGCTGGACAGGTAAGTAGCCTATGAAATACCTTATGTGAGCCATATAAGCTAATGTATTTGTTGATACAGCTTTACAAAACTAAGCCTGACACAGTACTATATGCAGTTGCCCCATTCATTAAAACTTAAAGAAGTGCCTTGAAGGAATATCATACTTTTCTTGTAGTTCAGTAAATTACATTAGCCTTCCATTGTTGTATAGATCCATTATCCTCCTCAATCCCATGTCTTAAAACCAGCATCTTCTTTTCTAGGTATAAATTTGATATTGCCCCATATGGGTGTGAAATCTGACAGTGGGGGGGTTTCCCTTATATATTTTTGGGCCTCATGCCAGATATACATAGTACTTTTTAGAAAGGGTTTTTTTGTGTTTTTCCCCAACTTCTTTGGCTCAGAGGAGTAAAGGTAGCTGCTAAGCAGTAACCTTTGAGCTGAGCATGTCTCAATCTTGACCCAAGCTGGAGGCTCTTCTAGGGAGAAGTAACACATGGCTAATACCAGCATAGGTTAGGGAGTTTTAGACCCTCTCTGTCATAAGGCAGGTATAGTAGGGTAAAACAGAGCCTAGAGTGTCTGTTGTTCCAGATGAAGTTGGTAAATACTTTCTTAAATCATCAACAAAGGACTCGGTGGGGGTAAGGGGATTGATTGGAACAAATAGAGCAATTTGGGTAATATATTAATTTTTGAGATGTTAACGCAATTGATTAAGGAGAGTGGCATTAATGTCCATCTGTTAAGTGATTCTATTACAGATTTCACAATAGGGTTATAGTTGGGTGGAGCTAGATCATAAATTTCCAGTGTAATTTTAATTCCCAAATAGGTGAATTCTTCCTTAGAAGCTAAAATGGAGTTTGTATTCTAGGTTGCTGCCTCTCTTGTTCATTTAGATGTAGTATTGTTGATTTATTCATATTTATTTTCTAGCCTGAAGATTCCCAAAAACTCTTAATTAAAGGTGGAGTGTACGATTCTGAAGAGCCCTGATTGATCAGAACTCCATTCAGAAAACAAGCATATTAAAAGTGCTTTGCTTATTGCAGACAGACCTGACAGAGCATGAATTCAGATGTTTTAGTGATTGATTGATATCTTTTATTTCAAACATGTAAATAAAAAGAAAAAATAGATTAAAAACAAAAGAAGAATAACAGAAGAAATGAATATTGAAATCTCAATAAACAAACTCTCATAAGCAACACAAAGTAAATATTACATGTTCGAAAAGGAGTAGGATGAAGTATAACTTATTCATTCCTACCCCTTCTCAACTACTCAACAATTAATCCATATATACAGTATATACAATCTATAAACACAAATAATCCTTATAGCTTTTTTTTGTAGTATGCATAACGACTGTAGGGTGCTTTTGTAGATGTTACCCCATACCTCCACACAGTAATTCATATATGGCAATACAAGCGAACAATACAAAGTTAGCAACACTTTATGATCCAGAATTAAACACAGCAAAATCTGTTTATTTTGGGATCATACTGCTGTAGTAAGCCAAATTAATTCTACTGATGTGTGCCTTGCTAGATACAGTGAATATTTATTGATTCTGACACATCAATTATGAAACTGCCACTCACTGGAGACAGATGGAGAGGCGAATATGGAGGAGATATTTGCTGAATTTGACAAAAAGTGTATTGGATTAGAATTGTAGACTATACTTTTAAGTCTAACAGAGATGGCACAAATACACAAGGTTTAATAAAAAAAGGAAGACATTGTCTTTGTAAAGTGATATTCGATGTTCTGAGTCACCCACCGAGATCCCCAATATAGATGGAGAGTCGCTAATAGCCGTAACAAATGGCTCCATTGTGAACACAAATAGCAATGGGGAGAGGGGATGTATAAATCTGTACAATGAGGAGGGTGTAGAAGTGATATTATTTGTCACTACTTCGGCTGTTGGATTCTTATATATTGTCCTAATCCATTTGAGGAAGCCTTCACCTATTCCAAACCTCTCCAAGACTTCAAACAGATACTTCCACTCAATTCGGGTGAAAGCCTTCTCTGCATCTTAGGACAGCAGTGCTGTGTTCGGTGACCCTCTTTTTTCATAAAGGATATTTAGTACCCTTCTAACATTATGAAAAGCCTGCCTCCCCTGGATGAAGCCGTTTTGGTCATCTTTGATCATGGCAGGAAGTAATTCTTCAAGGCGGCTTGCCAAAGATTTTGCTATCTGTATTGATCAGTGAGATAGGTCTATATGATGCACAGTGGAAGCCTTTCCTAGTTTTAGCAGCAGAGTGATTAGTGCCCCTCTGAGAGATGGCAGGTCTTCCTTTTTTCATATGACTCCAATAGCATATCCAAGAGTGGTTGTATCAGCTTTTCTTTAAATTGTTTATAAATCTCTGTTGGAAGCCCATCTGTACCAGCCGCCTTTCCCCCCTTCATGCTGGTGATGGCTTCTGAAAGCTCATCAGCTCCTACGATATTGTCTAGTTTTTCTTTGGAATCATCTGAGATAGTGGGAAAATCTAATGAGCTTAGAAAATGTTTATGTTGGCCTGAATCTTTATGTTCGGATGTATAAAGTTTTTCATAAAACATTCTATTTATTTCTGAGGGGTCATGTCTTATTTTACCTTTAATTTGAATGACATTGATAGCTCTTTCAGATTGTAATTTTTTGATACGCCAAGCCAATATTTTACCTGCCTTTTCTCCCTGATTATAGTAACTTTGTTTTATTCTCAGTAAGCTTGCGGCTGTCTGGTTACTAATTCACTATATTGTGTCCTTAGGACCAAAAGTTCTGCTTGTAATTCTGGGAAATCTTGGGTAGGAACCTTATTTTCCAGAACTTTAATACGACCCTCCAGTGAATTTAATTTTGATTTAGATGCCTCGCTCTAGTATTATAGCTAGTGTAGCTTATAATCACTAGCATAGCTGATATAGCTAGTATAGCTAATATAGCTAGTATAGCTAATAATCATGCCCCTAATGTATGCCTTAAACGCCTCCCAGTGTATAGCTGGAGAGGTCTTATTAGTATTTGTATTAAAATTGAGGTTCCTACAAATTCTATAAAGTTTCTGTCTTGTAGCTATCTGGATTGAAAACGCCACCAAGGTGGATTCATAACAAGTTTGATTTATTAATTAGAAATTGGTGAGTGATCAGAAATGACTATACTGTCATACCAACAATTTGTAATTCTTGACATCGGACCCATAGAAACCAAAAAATACATCAGTGGGTTTGGTGAGTGGCAAAATAACAAGAATATTCCCTGGATACTGGTTTAAATGACCTCCAAACCTCACACAGATTAAAATCTTTAAGGGTCTTACTTGTTTGGGCGTGAGGCATGTCTAACTCTTCTGATCTGTCTATACTGGGCTAGAGTCAGAAAAATATTTTTGAAAAGCAAGGGAATATCCTCATTAGGACCATATACTGTATACTGACAACATTCAAAGTGTCTGTAAGAAGGGTGCCGTGAATAATGGAGTATCAGTCACAGGGGTCAGTAATTGTCCTAATTATATTTAGACTCTAAATATAATTAGGACAATCCATTCCTCCAAATTTTAGAGGAATGGATTTATGTACAAGAGTTAACACCCCTCTAGCATGAAAAGAGTAGGAAGCTACAATGACCTGGCCATTCCATCTTTTCTGGACCTGGCTTTTACAGGTGATTCCTGTAAAAGCAGTATTTTGGATTCAGTCACTTAACTCTGTTTAAAACTTGCTTTAGTTTGGATAAGTTATTTAGCCCACATAGGTTCCATGATGTTATCTTGAATTCTGTACTGGAAGTCATATTCTCTTATCTAAACATCAATAAAACAGTATTGAGAAAAAAAAACATATACGCCTGAGTATAAAAGTACTGCTTATCAGACGGCTCAACAAGACCCCTCCCCTTTCTCATACACTGAGCTCCCCTTTCCCTCCTAAAGACTCTAGTCATGGAGCCATCTGGTCCACAAAAACTGATGAACAGACTAAATGTCTACAAAGCCCCCTGTCATCCCCATCATGTGTCGCTCGGTCCTAATGTTTGATACATTTTTATAGAAAAATTAAACCAGGACAGAAAAACAAACAAACAAACAAAAAACAGTATAAAAAAAACCTGAATCGTATTTCCCCATTAAACATTCATTGCTATGCAGAAGATACCCAATTATATCTATCGCTCAAGCCTGATGAACCCAATCAGTTAGCTAAACATCAAGCATGTCTTAAGGACATAAAACCTGGATGACCTGCAATTTTCTGCTGTTAAACTCAGACAAAACTGAAGTTATTGTACTTGGGCCCAAACATCTCTGAGACACATTATCTAAAGATATAGTTACTCTAGATGGCATTGCCCTGGCCTCCTGCGCCACCGTAAGGAATCTTGGAGTAATCTTTGATCAGGATATGTCTTTTAACTCCCATATAAACA
>NTHP01000687.1:60876-131105 GCA_003416845.1 Oplegnathus fasciatus
TACAAAGCCCTTAATGGTCAGGCACCATCGTATCTGAAAGAGCTCATAGTTCCGTATTACCCCACTAGAACACTGCGCTCTCAGAATGCAGGGTTACTTGAGGTTCCTAAAGTCTCCAAAAGTAGGATGGGAGCCAGAGCCTTCAGCTATCAAGCTCCTCTTCTGTGGAATCAGATCCCAGTTTCAGTTCGGGGGGCAGACACCCTCTCCATATTTCAGAGTAGCCTTAAAACGTTCCTCTTTGATAAAGCTTATAGTTAGGGCTGGCTCAGGTGAGCCCTGAACCATCCCTTAGTTATGCTGCTATAGGCCTAGACTTCTGGGAGATTTCCCATGATGCACTGAGCTCCTCTCTCCTCCTCTCCCTCTCCTTCTGTACTCATTCATGTCCCATTAATGCATGTTACTAACTTTGTATCTTCCCCGGAGTTTCTGTGCTTTCTCGTCTCGCAGGTTCCTGTGGATCGTTGCCTGCCACCGTTGAACTGCTTGACCCCCACTGCTGCTATTATTATTATTAGTCATATTTCTATTATTACTATTATAGTTGTTGTTGCTATTATTAGTCATATTTCTATTATTATTATTATTATAGTTATTGCTATTATTGTTGTTGCTGCACCTCTGTCTGTCTGTCTCTCTCTCTATCTCTCTCTCAACCCAACCAGTCAAGGCAGATGACTGTCCACCTAGAGTCCAGTTCTGCTCGAGACTTCTGTCTCTTGAAAGGAAGTTTTTCCTTGCTGCTGTCGCCAAGTGCTAGCTCATGGTGGGAACTGTTGGGTCTCTGTAAATAATATTATAAAGAGTACGGTCCAGACCTGCTCTATATGTCTATATGTGCCATGAGATAACTTTTGTTGTGATTTGGTGCTATATAAATAAAATTGATTTGACTTGACTTCAACATAAAAAATTGTTTTACTTTTGTAGCATAAAGGGACTACAGCTTACATTTCATTGTATTTGCCCTGTGTTGTATAATGCCTAATAAATGAACCTAAGGGAAATCCTTCCTGTCCAACCTCCTAACCAAAGCAGCAGCCGTCCTCTCTCTCCATGATACAGTCATCCTGGATGACGCATGCAAAACGGAAGTGCGTCTTTGGCAACACTTCCTGTCTTCTTGGAATAGCATTTCAATGCAGTTCCCAGGTTTCAGCTGCTACTACAGAGGGAGTATGAGTCCCTCTCTCCTTTGTCTGCACTCCATGAGCTGTACCCCATCATCATAGGGAGGCAATCTTTGGTACTAATGGTCTAGGACAGGGGCATTAAAGTAAGTAAGTAAAGTTTATTTAATATAGCACAATGAACTTAGTCCTAGCACAATGAACTTAAGGCCTACATGTCAGGTAAAAGAATACAGACAGAATCTTCTGAATAAGATAAATAAAAAGTGCCTCTTTTAGAAGAACTGCAAACAGAGCTTTGAGCAGCCCATTTTCTTTTTATTTTATTACATTTTGTACTACTTCCTTTCCTAGTGAGAGAAATGGGCCTGTGACTGCCCTGCCAGTAGTTTGAATCTTGGCTTGACTGGAGTTAGTGCCATTTTCATGCACATGTGCAGGTGCTCATTGGTGAGCCTGGAGCGGTACTTGCTTTAAATAATGTTCATAGCAGAGAACTCACAGCAGTAAATCGATCCAAACATGGTCAAGGTGTGTAGTGCTACTTTGGTCAGACCAGGGAAAACAGTCTCAGACACAGTCTGTAGCCAGAAAGCAGCAGGGTCAGTTGTCTCAAAATGCTCTCTTAGCAGAACATTTGCTTGCAGATCAATGAGCTCTACCTGTAGAGATCAACTTGCTCCACTTGAAGGTCTGTGTCACCTCTTTTAAAAATCCTCTGACTTCTCTGATGAGGAATCTTTTGGATAAGCAGGATGAGCTGCTGTCCGAGGCTGAAGCTTTCAAACCGTTCACTGAAATTTCCAATCAGCTTGTCCATAAAGTCAACATAAGAAGAAACATCTTTATCGTCCTGAATCTGTTCCTTAAAGATATAATCTCGAAGATTTTCATTTAAATAAATGTCTGTGAAGTCACTATCTATCGCCGAATGAGGTAACACAGTGATGATTGAGCCTATGGCACACTGATGAAAGCTTGCAGCATTTGCAGTATTACGACCCGGGTGTATTTATCCGGAAAAATCACAAGCGGCGCACAGTAAGGCTTTTAACAAGGCTTTTAATGCAACAGACTCACTCTTCCACTCACCTGTGTGTGAAGTGGCGTACTGTTTTTTCCGGTCTCTGCTAGCGTTGTGAGTAAACAGTTACTATGGCCGAACAAACATGCAAATGCTTTTTTAAGCAGTTTTTTAAGTTTCTGTGAGAACGGCCGATGTAAACTCCCTTGGGAGATAATAAGGCCGGCATCCGATCATGAAGTGCTCTAAGTTAGGAGAACAACCTGTAGAAATGAGCTCCAAATCCGACCGCTGGCTGTTTTCCATGAAACAGACACCTCCTCCCTTACTCTTCCTCCCGGATTGTAATGGAGAGCCCCTCAGGTACAATGGCCGAGTCTGGGATCGAAGAGTCGAGCCAAGTCTCCGTGAAAACCATAACTTTACAGATCTTAGGAGCAGGATGGCTTTTCAGCGGTACACTGAGTTCATCCAGCTTATTATCCAAACAAGACATTAGCCAGAAAAATACTCTGTAGAGGAGGCCGGTTTTCCTGTTTCCTCAGCCTGACCAGGACCCCGGCCCACCACCCTTGTTTCCTTTGTCGCCTTCATTTTCCAGGTGCAGCAACAGGTAATCCCAGATATGGATATTCCCCATTGTTCATGGTGAAAACACGCTGTCCACAACCTGATGTACAGAAGTTGTTCTCTATCATATTGTATAATAGAGCTCAATTGTGCAGTGTGCATGTTGCAAAGAAGTTCAAAATAAATAACAAATTTAAACAAATAAAAAGCAAAGTTGAGGGGGAGCTTGAGACATGGCAGCTGTCCACGGTACCCCCTTCTCAGCACATTCTACCTCCCATTCCCACGTCTCCATGCTAATTAAAGGCTTGCAAAAACAGGAACCCACTCTCGCAAAACACTTGCCACTCACTTCTGACCTCCTCAGCCCCTCCTCTGCATCATTCTCTACGTTCAGGCTACTCATCCCCTGCAGTCGACATTAACTCTAGAATCTATGTTCTTGCAGGCTTTTTTTAGTCTGCGGTGCTCCGAATTTGCCCCAACTTTATCGACCTAGAACCCCTCTCTTCATCCCAGTCTATCTGACCACACCACTCTTCATCCCAGTCTATGTGACCATCATCATTCATACTTCTGACTCTCTCACATTAACACTCAGGAGAAGTAAAACTGACCAGCTGGGAGCTTCATTCCCCTTCAAAATTTTCTGTTTAGACTCCTACCTCAGCCCATACTAGCTGCTGACCAGATACATCAGTTCCAGGGACGCCGCCAAGGCCTCACCTCAAGACCCACTATTTCTCAACGAAACAGGGAGAATAGCCAGTTGATTCTGGTTTCACCGCTGGTTTTTCCGCATTTCTGGCTTATCTTCAGAACACTATTTCAGCCATTCTTTCCACATCAGCGCAGCTTCCACAGCAGCCCCCACACTGAGTCTCTCCCTTATTACTACCTACTATACTACCTTATTTCATTAAACCTTTTAAATCACACTGTTGTGGTATGGTCCTTGCTAGTGAAATGTAGATACAGGGCAGTTTTCCTGTCTTTAGTTAGCTAGTTAGCATGCATACAGACAACATCCAACATCACCAAAAATACCTTATATTTATGTTCAGTTTTTCCTCTTTCGGTTTGTTTCCATTTTTTTCCACCTACTGCAGATTAATATGCACATCAAAATGCAATTTTTAAATGTCACTGAAGAAGATTCTCTGTAATTTGAGAGACCGTTTGTACATAATTTTACACATTAAGTGCACAGCAAATGTCATTAATTATTTAATCTCATGACATGATTGGTCAGGAACAATAATTAATGCTCTAATGTGTTTTAAAACGTGGAAAGCTTTTACTTACAGATTCCAAGTTTAACAGTAAAATCATTTGGAATAACATGGCTGTCCTCAGGCCTCAGTCTTGAGCTCCATTAAATCTGCCAGGACATTTATACTTCTGTGTTAGGGGGTTACACTTTGTCCTATGCCAGATACGTGTGCAGACTATGCTATAACCACATGGGGACTGCAAGCACTATGATTTTTCAGCATGGGCTGATGGTGTTCTACAAGTTTTTGTCACTGTTGTGTTGAAGACTGTTTCCCTATGTGTTTCTTAACCTCCACCCAACCTTATCCCTAACCCCAACCAGTTATCTCTTCAATGCCTAACCATAACCTAACCTAAGCCCTAACCAAACTGTGGACAGGGGCGCTACGGCCAACACCATTTAAACACTAGACCTGTAGAGATTGTTCTGAGTGAAAACATTTTCTTCTTCTTTTCAGTAACATGCATCAAGAAAATACATCTCCATCGCACACCTGCTCCCTGCAACCCCTGCCCCCATAACAGAGAATGAAACAATGTAAATAAGGTGCCCACAAAAAAGCATATCTTACCACTGTTGTTTGTATTACGAAGTGAATGAAACAATTTAAACACAATTACTGAGGGGAATACAATCAAAGCACAATACGGTTGTACAGTATGATGCATGTGTTAAGTGTTGCAGCGGTGCTATCAATGGGAGAAATGTGATGCTGAACCAGAAATGTAAACCTATGCCACAGGTGTATGACGGGACTTCCGTTAACCCCTTGCGTCAAGTATAAATTCAGCTTTAGGGTCAGTTTTTTTTCTTTCTTCATAGTTGACAGTCAACTCAAACTGAGGACACTGTGGCCATGTGGCATGCACCTTAACCATTAGGCTACCCGGGCATCTATCTATGGAGTAGCTATGAAGATGATTTCTATCAGCTTCCCCTGCTTCTAGTCTATGCTTCCTCTTCTAAGCTAGGATAATGTGCCAAACCTATTATCTCTGTTGATCTCTATATTGAATATGCATGCAACAGCAACTGAATGTGTCATTTCATCTGACTGTGGGTTTGACAGTAAACAACTGTGTTTGGTCAGTGTTTGGAGTTTTATTTCAGGTGTCAGTTATAATTATTGGAATTACAAGTATGAGTGTGGATTAGCAACTCAGTTTGCAGTTTTGGTTGGCTTTATGGAACATATCATCAAATCATCAATCATCAATATAATGAATGCTTCACCTGTCCCACTTCTTGATTTTCCTACTTACGTCCGTATGCATAATAACATACTGAGTCAGGGTTCAGTGATGCAGGCATTGTATCAGACTGCTGTGGTAAAAAGGGATCTGAGCCAGAAGGCAAAGCTCTCCATCCACCAGTCAATCAATGTTCCAGCCCTCACATATGGCCATGAGCTTTGAGTTGAGTTTCCTTTGCAGGGTGGCTGGGCTCACCTGTGGAGACAGGGTAAGGAGCTCAGACATGCCAAAGGAGTTTGAGTAGAACTGCTGCTCTTTCACATTAAAAGGAGTCAGTTGAGGTACCTTGGGCATCTGATTAGGAAGCCTCCTGGATGCCTCCTTGTGGAGATTCTCCAAGCATGTCCAACTGTGAGGAGACTCTGGCCTGGGAGGATCATATATTCCATATGGCTTGGGAACATCTTTGAATTCCCCAGGAAGTGCTGAAAGACAGAAAGAAAGCCTGGGCCACTCCGATTGACCCAGCCTCAGATTAGGTGTAGGAAATGGACTCATGTATACAGTATACACTTAGCTGTTGTATACATGTTGCCATTTATCTGGAATTTATTAATCTGAGTTATTCAGTACCCTGTTAATTATTTATAGTGGTTTAGGAGTACTTGTTGCATCCAAATGTGCATTTATTCATATTTTGGGTAGGGTTAGCACTTTAACATATCTGTGTGTTTTTTTACTCAGGAATGTTCAGTGACATTCTTTCTCAGCAATCCATTGGTGACATGAAATTTCTACAAGGTGCAGAAAAAGTGGATGTCTTATTTTCAAGTAAGGCTCCTCCACATTTCAAGGTCTAAGATATATTTCCCCCTCTCTCACATAACAAAATTAATTTTCCTCCTCCTTACATCTCCTGTCTTCCTCCTCGTCCTCAGTTCCTCCACCCTCCCTGGCCTCTGTGTTTGAAGCAACAAAGACTTTGACACATACTTAAACTGCATGCCAAACGCTGGATGCTTTTATGGAGGTTCTAAAACAAACACCCTCCCAGCCGAGAAGTACGTATTCCATTTGCTTTGTTGTTCCCTATTAATGCAGCAATTACAGCTCCTTATTAATGTTCCTCATTATGAAGCAGCCTGTTAGTGTGCACATGGTGTACACACAAGAAGCCAATGAGCTCACACTGTTAAACAGGGTGATATAATTCATAAGCTCCTCATGGTTCCATGATTTCTGCGCATCCAACTGTTTATGTGTTTGACTGTAGTCTTACTTCTCTGCAGTAGTGGAAGAAGTATCCATATCCTTTAATCCTTTAAAGGTATAACGAGTAGGATTTGTCGGTTGCTGTTTGTAAACACAACATTCAAAGTTGGCCCCTCCTCCCCGACTCAAAGTGCATGCGCTTCTGGCGGTCCCACGTGCTTACGATCTGGCAACTGGTTGCTGCGTTTTTATAGAGTCCCGCATCTGTTCTTGGCCGGTGGCTACACATCACTGCCCAAAGGTTGAGACCCAGAAACATCCCAAAAACAGCAAAATAAGAAAATCCAGGCAGAGGGCTGGGTCTCTGCAGATACAGACACCACCACACACTTCTAGTGGGTCATAAGTGATGATTGAGAGGGATTTTTTTTTATGAGTCTACACATTGTTTTTTAAGAAAATCCTACTCGTTACGCCTTTAACATCTGAAAATACGCTCAGTTCAACTATGCCAGTGCAGCAATGGCAGCGTAGAGTATGTAATTGTCATTTCCACACTTTGTCCACCTGTCCAGCTCTGTCTCTGTCACTCTCAACATACCTAAGGTGCCTATTGTGTACAAATACTGACATTTATTTTCAATCTTCCCTCTCTGCCTCCCCCTCCTTCATACCTCTTGCTGTCGTCCACCATCTTCTCTAAACCTCATCTCTCAATTTCTCAGACAACACTTCAGCTCAAGGGTGATGACTCACATTTAACAACAGTAATAAAAGATCACTTTCCTCACAGCTTTTCATGGAGGAGAGGAGAGGTAACGTGGACCGTCTCCTTACTCACAGATTTAACAGACAGGAATAATGTTGAATAAATGATGAATAAATGATGAGAATGCATCCTTATCCATCGTTCCTGCCACACACTGATCAGTGAATTATTGATGCAGACACTCCATATGGTTACTTTAACTATGTGAATGACTGTACAAATGAAAATCAGGCCTCAACCCCTGTTTGCTGAATTTATTCATGTAAAGCTCCACCTGTTGCTGAGTCTGTTTGCACATCCACCATTTTAGCTGCACGTACATGAGTGTGCTTACTCATACACACAGACTGACGGTCGATTAGACATTTTATCCTACAAAAAAAAAAAGAAGAAAGAAAAACAATTTAAATCAGCTTACCGAGGGTAAGAGGAGGAGGAGGGCGAGGATCAGCGGGCTGATGTTAGCAGCA
Organism: Oplegnathus fasciatus; assembly: GCA_003416845.1. Lineage (NCBI taxonomy): Eukaryota > Metazoa > Chordata > Actinopteri > Centrarchiformes > Oplegnathidae > Oplegnathus > Oplegnathus fasciatus. Next base: position 68,524 of record NTHP01000687.1, read on the forward strand.
GACATTTTGTTTCTCAGTCAGGAGTTTCCTCTGAACACCGAGCTCTTACAGCTGGACAGACGGACGCAACAGGACATCAGCTCACCTTGGGATCTGAAAAATAAAAGAGTGAGGGACATTAAGAGACAGGATGTCTACATTTTATCTCACCAGGGCACGTACATTACATCACAGCGCATGTTTCATATTTGCCCTCTTTAAGTGTCTGTATATATCTCTGTAGAGCAAATCCAAACTGGAAAGCACTCAGAGAAATTTTAACAATAGAAAATGTTTACAAAGTCTCCATTAAACTCCATTTGGATCTGGATTGGCCTCAAAGTAAATATGTGATACATGTAAGCAGTTTTCCTCTTTAATTTATCTAGGTTAGTGCAGTTCATGATGAAGTAGCGAGAATTATAGTCAAAAGATATCATCTCAAAATTACTGGATCAGGACCAAGTCTCTGTAAGAAGTTTGTTAGATGTGTTTTCACAAGCACAATTCGTCCAATTTTATCCCGTCGAGCCGCTCCGAAGCCATGAACACATGCATTTACACTGCGTCCTCACAGGAGGGGCTGAGCCGCACTGTCGTGGTCCTGCTTGGTAGCAGAGCCGTGACTGTGTCCTCCCTCAAACGAAGCCTTGTCTTGTGCTGAACTGATGGCTTGATGGATGTGCTGGTGACAAGAGAGAAAGCTCTGTTTTTAAAAGTCTGCGTGTGTTCAGCTCTCAGTGCTTTTAGCGTCTAACTAAATCTTTACGGTTTGGAGTTCAGTTTCGCACCTATACGCTTCTACTTCGAGATATCAGCCTTATTTTACATCTTTGTTTACTGATCACTTTCGGTCGCTGTCGAAGTTACTTCTGATGGAAACAGAACATTTCCTGCTGCTTTTTTTGCAAGCTGAAGCCTTTTATTGTGAAGAAGTTATAGGAAATTCAATGTGTTTGTGTCACAGAGTTAGTAGTAGTTAGTAGTAGTTGTTCATGGTGCTACTCTTCAATAAAAACTGTTCAACACAACAAGACGTAGACATATTTGGCACCATTTGGTCAGTGAGTCAGTTTTCAGTATTGCAAGGAGGAATAGTACAAGCAGAAACAGCCGAGTTGACTTTTTGTGAACTAGCACACCTTTAACAGGTCCTTTTACCCTGCCATGCTTTGCTGTGGGAAAAACACTCACACCAGCTCCTGTCAGACACAACATTGCTCTGGACCATCTTCTTCCGAGTGTCTTATTTTAATCTTAGAACATGTTTAGAAATGTTTAATCTGCATCTGGATCCAGATCTGCACCAACATAAATATAGTGATAGATAATCATGTAACATGTGTTACATTCTTTTCCATTAGCTAAGTGCACTAGTTCACGAGGTGAAAATGTTAACAAAACATGGCCTATCTCACAGTGTTTGGAAATCCTTTCAGAATTCCTGGATCAACACCAAAAACTAGTCGCTTCTTGTTCGGCCCTCAGCCTATATTTTCCACCAAACTCAATATTGAGAAGTGTTTGAGATATCCTGCTAATTATCCATTAATCAGACAAACATATCTGTGATCTCAACTAAGTTTTAGCAAGTTAACTAAGTGCTGTTTTTACCTTTTGTACAGAGCTGAAACGATTGGTTGATTCATTGTTTAGTCGATTGAAAGAAAATGATTTAACACAAATTTGAAAATCATTTTTCAAGCAAAAACACCAAACTTTCTCTACAGTAGTTCCAGCTTGTCAGATGTGAGGACTTGCTGCTTTTCTTTGCCTTATGTGATAGTAACCTGGGTTTTTTTGTGAAAACATGTTTCCAATGGTTTTTTTTACATTTTATAGACCAAACTATTGATCAAATAATCACAAAAATAATTGGCCGATTAATCCATATTGAAAATAATTGTGAATTGCCGCCCTTTGACCAGCATGCTGAAGAGTTAAAGGAGGACATGCAGTTTGAAAACACAGAAAACGCTCCATTAATGCCTTTTACTTCATTTTCACTAACAACAACCGTAGGCAGCTATCACAAACACACTGCATGCCTATCAAATGACTTTTCGAACTGTATGTGAACACAAGCATGTTAAGTTGCGTGTCTGTAATGAGCCCATGTGCATGTAACTGTGTGTCCTCATGGATGCAGCCTGACTCTGCAGGCCTGGAGGGTTCGCTTGAGTAAAGCCAAGTAGCAGGACTGAGCACTCGGCCCTCGTCCCACAGGGAGAGCTTGGCAGCTTGGCATTCCTACTCCACCAAAACACTGCCAGCAACAAGCCCCTCCTCCTGCCGTTGTCAGGAGCAACAGCTGAGAGAGCTGCTGAGTTTGGACCTGAACTGAACCACGTGGACCTGGAACCTCCTTCTGCTCCTTCTTCTGCTCTACTGTAAATAGAATCCCTTAGATTTCATAATGTACTTCAGTTTTTTAAAGGACAATAACCACTGAACCTTCATGAAAACTGAACTCGACCCAAATGTCAGTATTTCAGTAAAAACAGTGGAAAAGCAAATCGAGCACATTTAATTTGAGTCCTGCACACTGAATATTAATCATTAAACAGCCCCACACAAACAGTACCTTCATTCATATTTTGCTAGAATAAGTCACAGAGGACACACACGAACAGAAAAAAACAGAAAAATAACAAAACAAGACACAACATGAATGGCAGTCTGCAGCTTTGCCAAGGCCACCATAATGGCTGCTGATGCTCTTCCATAGAAAAGCTTTCATGGTGAGTGCTGGAGCACAAACTGCTATTAATTCATTTCTGAGGGAAAAAACACTCATATGTTACCAACCACCAAAACACTGATGGTCTCTCGCCCTGCCACAGTGGGAATCGTCTCAGTGTGTGTGTGTGTGTTTAGAGAAAGAAAGATGGAGAAGAAAAACAAAGAGAAAGCTGCACTATAAATGAAGCACTTTACATGAAATTGGAACGTGAGGTTCCTTGGAGAGAGTGCATCCTCATGCTGCACTAGCAGGCGAAACCAAAACATCCAAACAATAAACTCATCACTCATTTTTTAAAATATTCCCAGTGAATTCACATCACATTCTCTCCAGAACAAACTTCTGAGTGAAGCTTTAATGTACAGTCACATTAGCCTCCTCATTCAGCACATTTGCTCCACATTCTGCCCCAAAAAAGGATGTAATGTTAGTGTCCAATGTGGGTAATAAAATAAATAACAACTGTCGATGAGAGCGATGCTGCAGTTCGTAGTCTGGGAGTGTCAAAACAAGGTGATGGCACAACGTCAGTATAATAACTTTTCAAACATCAGTGTTTCTACTGGACAAACAAGCTAATTTGCAGATTAGAGTTGAACAAAAGTGAATTCTGACGTGTGAGTCTAGAGATCAAACTGAAGCAGATAACGCAGTGTTAAGGAATATAAAACATTTTTTCTACAAAGCCATTTTTTCTTTCAAGAAAAGAAGAAAATGACCTGATCACAGAATCAGTAAACAAGATCACACATTGGACCAGACCTCCACGCCAACTTTCTTTCAAGAACTTGAAGGTTTCAGGTGCAACGGACACACGACCCAGAGATGTTTGATACCCGGCCCCATTCGTCAGTCATGCGGGCTTCAGTCTAAGTGAATGGGAGATGGAGCGTAAATTTGCTGCTCAGAGATCGGTGCTAGTGTGACCATCCTCCAACCAGGCAGCCTGGAACCACCGACACCTCCCACACTCCACCGCCTGTCGGTGAATCCATCAAATGCAATTTGCTGCTTCTTCCATTGTTGTTGCTTTATAGCAACAATGATACACAGATTCATCTGACTGGAGTGTTATTTAAGGAGTCCGTTTATACAGAAATACAGTATATGATGGATACCAGGTGTGATTGGTTAGCTCCCAGATTGAAAAAAAAGGAGCAAATCAGTTTAAAATGATTTTCACCAGGATTTTATTTCCAACACACCCAGGGCTTGATTACCAACTGGACGACTGCCCTGGGGCCTCAGATCCCCATAGGTCCAAAAGTCTCAGTTTTTAATTCAATCAAAGGGAATGAGCACAACGTAGGTACAATATCAACAAAGGTCCTGCTGTATTCGCTGAGACAGTGGCCCTGTCTTATAGAGGAGCCCTGTGTCGAAATCTAGTTTCAGGCCTGCATTATTTTCATTTATATTGTGCACACATGGTGAATATTCCTAAAGTTGTGTTTAATCACATTTATAGTAAATCTGGCACTGTGGCAACAAGCAGAGCTCAGAAAGTCTTCTGGTAACATAAAGTGAAAAGCACAATGATGAGAAAATGTAAGAGCGGTTGAACTGTAAATGGTATTTTTGAAATCCAACTTTTGCAAAAACACATTATTCAAATGTCAAATATTCAATAAACACCAATAAAGTCCCACATTTTTTGTTTGTTTTTTAAATAATCTCTGTAAACATACACACACATGTATGTTGGCCAGGTGCAGCAAAAATCTGTAACTGTGAAGGATTCACAACACTGTGATCTGGTCCCTTTAAAATGCCTTCTTTCTTCCATGAAGAAAAGTACAGCATTGTGAGCTTAATTAGTTTTTATTACCGGGTACAGAGAGAATCAGATCAGGTGTGTGTCACTGAGGAAATACACTTAGTCCCACCCACAGGTGCCACACCTGCATCCCATATCATACCTCCAAGACTGTAGATAATATCAACAGTGCAGTTTTTTAATGAGAAGTGAATGAGCCCACACTATACTAATACACATGGGGTTATACATGGATACACATACAGTGTTTATAGTTATCCACAAATCTTAAAACTTCAGGAAGTGTGTGTGTGTGTGTGTGTGTGTGTTTCTCAGCACAGCAGCTGCTCAGGACTCTCCTCCCCGAGCTGTAATCAGTGGCTTAATGAGTCTCAGCGGCTTTCATGTTCAACACTGTCAGCCTGAGTGTGTGTAATGTTTGATGCTCCGTCTAAAGAGCACACACATAATTAAAGAAACACACATGCACACACAAGCATGTTCACTCTCCAAACTAAACATACACACATTTTAGTCACTGCTCTTTACTTTATGATAGCACTTATAAATACTTGGGCTGGGCGTAAAGTTGCACCCAGGAGGGGGGAGATAAACGAAGGCAAAAAGCAGAGGCTGAAAGAAGAGGAGGAAGAATCAGTGACTTATTTAAGAATATGTGTGGGTGTTTTGTGTTAAGACAAACGATTCCTCTCGGGAGAAGAGGAATCATTTCTCTCAGGAGTAAGCAGGAAAAGAGGAGTAAGGCTTTCTTAATGATCACGCACCTATAACGCTGCCCCTCTGACGAGAGGAAAGCTTTGAAAACTCTGTGATGAGACGCATCATTAGAGCAATACAGAAAGAAAGGTATGGAGGAAGAAAGTAGAGAAGGAGGGAGGAAAGAAAGGAAGAGTGAACCACCCTGAAGTGTGTCTTCATGTTTGCTTTTGGTGGGACACTAGGAGCTGTTTTGTCCCTCAGGATATGTTCTGGTCCGGCTTTGACAGCTGCTGTGGCCTGGAGAGTAAAGGCATGCACCGGCTTATCCCCCTCCACTCACTGACTGACCCTCGACCCCAAACTCTTCTTCTCTTTCTACTTCTCATCTCGTGAACGCTGACGGCTTCTTTCTTCAGAAAAATGAAGAAAATAGAAGAAATTCTTCTCTGTGCTGCTTCAAGAATCATCATCTGATGTGTTAATCCAGCACTGGACCGTCTAATTCCCAGTGAATATCACAGTAAGTCACTCAAGTCTCTGGCTCTATATTTAGCCCAAGGAATTATGGGAGGAATTAATATACACAGACATGACTTAGTCTTCATTATTTTGGGGAGGGAGAGGGAAGTGCACTTATTACACAGAGAGAGAGAGTAGGAGGAAGACAGAGAGAGAGTAAGAAAACTGTCCTGGTTTCTCGCTCCCATTATGTCCCGTTTTTCCCACAATTCACTGGAGAGCTGCGTAGTCACGAGACTGAGGCAAAGACACTTTGGAACAAAAATAAAGGAATAGTTAAAATAACATCACACATCGTCCTCAGAGACACACATACCAGGAGCAGCTGAACAGACAGATCCTGCCTAACTCCCTGCACAACAAACCAGGAATTAAGTAACCCAGTATGTTTACACAAGTAAGTAAGATCTGAATCTGAACTAGTCAGTCAGTTTAGTGAAATTTGATGTTGTTGATCATGTTGATGTCGCCCTGGTAACCTCATAGGAGTTCACACAATGGTTGTATGTATTTTTGATGAATGAATTCTTAGACAATTATCATAAAATTAGGATTATATTTAGGATCATACTAAACTAAATACTGTACTATTCATTTACAGACGTCCGGTGACAGTGTTGTACATTTTTTTAGTGTGATGTGTAAATATTAAAAAGACGAGGTTTATATACTACTAATACACTATAGCAAATATGTTTTAATAGAAATATAATGCAGGGTGGATTACGTTTTTTAGTCTCAAAGTGTTGATACTTAATGTATCTAAATGTTCAGTGGCAACACATTCATTTGTTTTCCTACAATATCAGCTCGTAGCTCTTAAAGTATTTACGTAATGTTGACTTTAGGGAAAGGTAATTTCATTGGTTAAATATTGAAGAAGTGAATAGTGATTTGAAGCACGAGACAAGACGAGTTTACTTTTTGAACATTTAACTGCAACCACGATCTTTTCCTGACCTTCCTGACCAAAGTGCTTTTGTTGCCTGTACATTTACAATCAAAACTAGACAAATTAGTAATATATAAATATCATTTCTAGAAGACAGGGTTATAAAAGGAATAATGTGGTGTATTCTGTATTGTATATTATACTGTATACTGTAGCATACTGTATTCTATACTGCAGAACAGGATATCAAGTGAGTAATGGACCGGGTTGAGATGTAACTTTGGTCTGGATAAGATGCACTTGTCCTGATATTGTCTAAAAAACTTTACATAAACCTTAATTCTATGTTTCCTCTCTTTGTGAGTCTTACTCGCAGGCTGAGTGGCCTTGGAAATTGTAAATATTGCGAATATGGTGAGTGTGTCCATTTTGGAAGACTTGCTGCTTTTAGTCAAATACATTTTTTATGTTTTCTTTTCTACCATCTTTCTTTCCACTTTCCTGAATTATTTCTTTCCCATTGTTTTCTTCCTATTTCCCTCCTTTCTAGTGGCTTCTTTCTGTTCTTCCTTCCTTTCCTTTGTCGACTGATTGGAAATCCCCAAAACTGGAGAACGTTTTTACAGTTTTACTTTGGAGTACATGTTACTGTTACTTGTATAGTTTTACCTGCATTCATTAATAGTTTTTATATTAACAGACAACCAAGTGATTACATGTAGTGTAAATGAGTTGTTTGCAGTGACAAAATCAAAGAGACTTATCGCCAACTGTGCAGCTCTATGGATCATTCAGTCATTTATTTTACTATTTAGTGTATAGTTCAGTTTGAGTCACTGTCATCCACCCCGTTGCTGTGCTCAGACACAACAACTGCACATCACCTAACCAGTGCATGGTGACAAAAACAAGTGCAAGTAGAGACTAGAGGACAGAGGGGCTTGTATGATATGCAGAGCAGGTATGACACAGACAAGGGGCAGAAGCAGGGTGTTGTGACAGAGCTGTGCAGCCGGAGATGCCTCAGTCTCAGCCCTGTGACTGCTCCGCTTCCCAACATGACCCAGTGAGCAGTGAGACAGCGTCGTCTCCTGCATGGCTGCACCATGATGCTAAACACCAGCACCAAGTGACCGAATGATCTCTTTAGAGCTGACTGCCTGCTGAGGATCCAGACTGCTGTACAAGTCAAAGATCAAGTGTAACAGGGTTTACTTTTCATGACCCTCTACAGGAAACTGGATTGCAATGCAATAACCAGGAATGTAAATATAGACAAAAACATGTAATTTTGTTTGATTTTAGGTGAGTTGAAACATCTAGCCAGAGATGCCCAGATGAAATGTATGCCCTTTTCCTCAGACTCCGTACCACAAACTTATGCTACACCAGGCCATGATCCTCTCCATTTCCACTTTGCAACCGTGCTGACCAGCAATATTGTTGTTCTGAATGTGGGCAAAACTGTGACATCCCATCAACGTGTCAGGTCAAGCAGGCGACTAGAGAGAAAGCTCCATTTTTAAAAGGTTAGCTTTGTCTCCCGAGAAACATACAAGTTACTGTGTTACTTTAATCTATTTAAACAGCAGTCATAGGGCCCTCTTTTTCTAAAACTGGTGCAAACTCAACTCCCAATCCAGGCACAGTGAAGTGCAAAGAGAAAGCGAGGACGAAGCCATTATTAGTGGGAGGAACACTCAATCTGTGAGCTTTAATAATGATCTTTTTCACTACTTTTGACTTAGGGAAACAACCGGTGTAATTATTAACATTAAGGATAGCTCTGTTCCATTTAGGTGTCCCAGTAAGCCAAGCCAGGATACACAATACCAGTGCCCTAGAATTGGAAAACCTAAATGGGATGCAGCCATTATTAATGTTATAAAATGACACCGGAGGAGAGACGCTGCTGATACTTTGAGGGGAAAAAAATCACCTTCACATGAAGCGCTGACATGTCCCACAATACAATTATACATCACCCCAAATATTAATATACATAATACCAAATATGCTGTCAGTGGCAGAAGATATCCTCTCGTAACCTGAGTTTATGTTTCAGGAAACACCGAAATGTTGACAGCAGTTGTTGTTTACTTAAGTAAAATATTAATATGTTTCCATGCACTACACACAATAACGGCACTGCTGCAAATGTGAGATGTGATCGCATGTACGTGATAAAACTCTCAAAAGGAAAAGTTTGGACCAGATTTGTATTTTTGGATCGTTTGACTGCTCATGTTTCTTGCGTCTGGCGATGTCGCCACGTTCCCAGATCTCAGCAATTAACTTGGTGATTCTGAATTTTGATGAAGTTGTATGAAACCAAATTTTCACTTTAATGTGTTTTCTTTATTAACTATGAGAATTTGAAGAAGCAATAGAGGTGAATTAACCTCTTAAACCCATCTTTACAAAATGGACAAAGGACAAAGTTTCCAAAAATACTAAATGTGTGGCTGAATTCTGGGGAAATGTTCATAAAATCATGCACAAGACATCGTACATATTTCCATCTGATTGAATGGTTCAGCCATAAAAACACAGTGTCTTGAGTTTTCCACTCAGTATCAGCATCACAGACCATCAATGAACTGCAGATACAGAATATGCAGTCAGTGAAATGTTTCATATAAATTAAAAAGATAATACATTTAAAGACCCATGAAGGAAATGTGAGGCATAATCCAGCATTACTCCATACAATGTGCTGCCTTTTGCATCAGCATCCATAACTGGATCTCCTTGATGTGACTAAATGACACTCGGCTCATGCGTGATACTGGGTGTGTTACAAGGTTGCCGTGCTGAGACTGGGCCCGACGCCTAATGTCCTCTCCTCCCTCACTTTCTCTTTCCTCTGCTGCTCAGGCCAGCCAACACAACGAGGCTAATTGGGCCATTTAAATGTCAGCATCACAGAGATCTGAGAGACAGAAAAGCTCTGCCCTCACACTTTACTTGGGAAAATATTGTTTTGTTAACATCTTGATAACGTATTGTGTATATGTTTGTCACCCATAAGTCATGCAAATCTAAACAGGATTCTGCGGTTTGCCTGATGTGCTGACCCAGATGTGAACTGTAAATTTAAACAAAAAAAGAATTGCAGTGTTGTCTTTTTGGATAAATCTGCTCAGATATTTAAACAGATCTCACAGATGTTCAGCTGGGGGATTTGGTTTAAAAACACCTCCCACGGGGAGTCAGTGCAAGCATTGATCTCATCACTGTTATTTTGCAAAACCATACTTCTAGCACCTGTTTGGCCTCGAATCAGGATTCAGGGCGGACGTGCCACTCATTCATCACTCTTTCTGAATGAGGCTGCAGCTGAGCATTCAGAAATGTAAACAAATAGCTCAACATGAGCCTTTTTATCAATCAATCTGCAGCAATCAAACTGGAGAGATATGGATTACCAAAAACATGCAGGAATAGGTGGACACACACACACACACACACCTTTACACACTTTGTTTGGCCAGACATGAAGATTCATAAACATTAAGTCATGAGAGGCGCTAAGAGGAAGCTCACCTCTGTCAAACAGAGCAGATAACTGAATAAGGATGGCTGTGGTTAAAAGGCTTTTTACTCCCTCCAAACCGTCCAAACACAAGCAGCAGAGAAGAAAAAGCAGCAATTGTGATTCTGTGACAGTCAGATGCATCACAAGGTCACTCACAGCTTTTACCCAAAGGCCTGGATTTCATAGATCTTCAGGAATACAAGAGCCCAAATACTACATCCTAAAATGTATAAAACAAAGGGTATTGACGTTATGGTTGGGGTATTGAATTCCAGCAAAAGCCAATATGTTCCAGGCCTGATGTGGATCCTGGGGTTATGATGCATGTGACTGTATGACATATAGACGTAGAAGGAAACTGGCATCTCCATCAAAGCACACCATAACACTGACATTATTTTGAAGCTCAAATATCAGTGTCCACTTCATCGTTATTCAGTAACCGCCTAAACAGACTTAAAAAAGGTTGAGCCTCCTCATGCGTATGGGCACATACTGTGTAGGCTGCCTATTTGTCAATATGTCGGAGAGCATGTTGTGGGTAAGAATGAGCTATTTTCCTCTAATGATCCCATTAAATGTGTTTGAGCTATCTCATCTCCGATGCTTAATGTTGTCGGTTTGCAGTAATTGTGCAAACTGCGCTCTGAAGGGAAGGAGCCTCCTCACTGAGCCCAGCCGAAACATGCCGCAAGATCCCGGCATGCTCATTTCCATTCTCCTCCCAAACATCCTTCAAGACATCAACGTTCGTGCAAAAAAACATGATGTTTAACTGGAGATCATGTAATTCTAATTCATCCATTTTTGCCAAGTCTTACCATTGTATCGATATTCTCCAAATTGCAACTCCTGCGCTGTGGATCCTCCGGGCTGATGAAAGGCTGCGCACTTCGCGGGGGACGGATCGACCCTCCCGGGGCTGCGAAGGTGCAAGACTCCCCGGTGGCTCCAGGCAACTTCCAACCGAAATGCAGTTTGGACAAAATGTTGCGGGCTTCCAACGCTGACAAGCATGCAACAAGCTTGTTTTTGCAGGGAAATTGAGAAATGAATTCAGATTTCCTCCCCGCGCGCTTTAAAGGTTGAATTATCACTGTAGATATTTAGAGCCATTCTGCTGCCCTGCGGATGGCTGCTCGCTTCGCCCTCCACAGAAGAATGCACCGTGCATTTCAACTAACCCTCTCTCTCTCTCTCTCTCTCTCTCTCTCTCTCTCTCTCTCTCTCTCCCCCCCTCTCTCTCTCTATTACACACCAACACTCACACATGCGCGCGGGGAAGCACAAATCCAATTTTGCATGATAGATGTGAGACATGAACGGGTTATGTTGAATAAATAATCCAGTCACACCAGATTCAACACAGAGAATGATACGGATGCGATGTGGTGGAACATGCAGTGTGAGAGTGCGTGTGCGTGCGCGCGCGCGCGGGTGTGTGTACCTGAGGTCACTGTAAGGGGTCACCAGATTCAAACAGATCAGGACCACGGACAGCGACCATTATCATTTTATTCACCCTCAGGAAAAATAAGTGTGATGATCACGTGAGCTTCTGCAAGTAACATCTAAAATCAATATATTCAACTATTATTAAGTTAAAGGAGCAGTGTGTAGGATTAAAGGGGATCTATTGGCAGAAATGGAATATAATATTCATAATTATGTTTTCATTAGTGTATAATCACCTGAAACTAAGAATCATTGTGTTTTCGTTAGCTTAGAATGAGCCCTTCGTATCTACATAGGGAGCAGGTCCTCTTCCACGGAGCACGCCATGCTGCACCGCCATGTTTCTACAGTAGCCCAGAATGGACAAACTGTCTCTAAAGAGGGCCTTTTGCGTTTTTATGTTGAAGTGGCAGCCACCATAGGTTCTTCTACACGCTTGGAAAGGGAGGGGTGAGGGGAGGGGTATTCAGTTGGTTGCAATCTGCAACCTCACCGCTGGATGCCGTTAAATCCTAAGTTGAGGAAAATTAATCGCTTAAAATACAGAGCTGTGACGACTTAAAGGACAACCCTGATGGGAGCGGTCTCTTCCAGAATAACAGTGTGTCCATCCACAAAGCACAAGGGGTCAGTGATTAGAGTCAAAAAATGAATCATATGCTAACACCTCTGTGAGAGTTTGGACTGATGTGTTAAAGGCTTCAGTGTGCTTCAAAATGTCTGCATTTTATACAGTGCTTCTATCCAAAGCACTTTACAAGGTTTTTACTGCTCATTCACTCATTGATGCACACACTCACACACCGATGGCAGTGAGCAATTTGGGATTCAGTGACTTGCCCAGGTGTCTAAAGGCTGAAAAAGTGTATGTATCTGTTCTGAATGGACAGACTCGCAGGTGAGGTGACAAGCTGTCATAGAGAGAGGTGAGACACGATAAGTCCTACAAATGGTGATAATGGAGCACACTTTCAGACAGTCTCACCTCAAATGGTGGGTTCATGGTGTTCAGTTGCACATACGAAAAGAGACAGAAGTTGGGTAAAGTATTTTAAAAAGAGAGCCTGAGAAGTTCAAACCCGAGGTGGCCTGACTGTCGATTTCGGAAAGTTGTGACAATTGATGGATGACATCAGAAAGGTATGTGGTCCAATAAATTCTTCATTTGAAGCATACCGATGCACTGGGACCCCCATACACTGGTGAAATATTTCAGCATCAGTTCAAAACAGTGTTCCTATATCACACAGTGAGACTTGTACACCAACAGCCAATATAGAGCTTTGGCAATCAAAGATAGCCTGTGTCAAAATCATGACAGTGTCAGAAATATAGGACCGAATTCTCACAATGAGACTGATGTGACCACAAATCTACAAATCAACTAACAGGTGCCATAAACCTGCAAGATCGGTGTTGTATCGCCCAGTTTGTAGGGGCCTTTCATGCCTCAGTACACTTAAAACAAAGTGCATGTTGAATCGTCTGACAGCAACCGAAACCCCTCTTTGACGCAGGAAATGGAAGCATCCAACAATTTCTGTAACTTTCTGAAACAAACAAATTTACAGTCATGCCCACTCAAAGCAGTGATTGGCCAGGTGCGCAGAGGTGTGAAAGTGGGCTGGGTTTGATCACTTTCTGTGTGTAAAACCGAAGGCAGCAACATGAACTCCTTTGAGGAGTGACTGTCCAAAAGGTGGGCACCGTTATCCCCATTTGTATGATTTCTTGTGTTGCAACAACAAACACTGCAAAAGACAAAAAGTTCTTGGAGGGTTCAGTGGGCAGTGGGATGCAGCCAGGAGGAGGTTTACGATGGCATGCTTTTCACCCTGCCTTCCAGTGTGGCCATTTCTGAACAGACATGAACAATTTTACCTTTAGACGTGGTTGCGCAACACAATGTACAACCTAGTTTATTTTAAGCTTACTGCTCCTTTCAGACAGCGCTCTCCACCACCATCATCAAAACACCAAATGAGGGAATATTGGAAGAATGGTTCATCCCTTTAGTAAAGTTCTGTAGAGAATCTGTTGAGAAATAGCACTGAAACTCTTCTGAGGGACATCTTACTACAACACTTTATGTTGATTTTTATTTTAATTTGTCACACATTTGTACAGAATTTGGTTGTGTATGCTTTTGGGAATCTAAATCTCTTACTACTAATGGTTGTGATGATGCATGAACAGAGGAGGAGGAGGAAGAAGAGGCCTTTAGAAGAGCAGCTTAAAAAATATATTCTCTCTATCTTACCCGCTTGCTCTGTGTGATTGATGTAAAACTGCAGGAGAATGAAAAACAAGTAGAAATGTCAATGCTTTGGGAGGAGAGGCTAAACACACATCTACCAGTTCCCACTGGAAATAAAACACACAATTATAAACAACTCAAACTAGGGACAAGCAGTGGTCAATGAATGGTACAGATTACAGATTAGATGCTTCTCTCTGGTAAAATCGGCTATGTTCATCTTTGCAAACCTGCATATTCTCAGTGCTCTATGTTCTTCTGCTAGAAGATGGAAGGAAAGAGGCGACGGAGTTGCAGCAGGGTTACAGAAGCAGGTTTGCTTTTATATCTATTTGCACTGTCAGAGAAATGGCAGAGTGAGGTCTGTATTTGATGTGCAGCAAGTTTTTCTGCTACTTTGGCTCTTGGACAAACGTCACAAAGTGCACCGCATTTAACTTGTTTTGTCCACTTCCAATTTTCTTATGAAGATCCTCCCCTGCACCAAAAGTCTAAGATGTATCTGATTTCTCTTTTTCATCTAACCCTCATGCTGAAAGTCAGTGTGTTTCATTCTACTTGTATTCCCCATCCTGCTATCATCCAGCCCTCCCACACAGTGTGTAGTGGTGACTCAGGCACCTCAAGTCTGCCTTCATCTTCCACCCTGAGCTGCAGAGAGAAGAACGAATCCTCGCTTCTTCTTTTTTTTTACTTTCCGTCATTCTCAGATCACTATATGTCTCATAAATAGCACACACATACACGTATGTATTAACACACACACACACACACATACACACACACACAGGCCCCGGCTGGCCGCTCTGAAGGAATCGTGATCAGGATTTGAGTGGTTCGCTTGACGCAGTGACATCACCACTAATTGATCCTCTTTTGAATTCTGACAGGGGAATAATATGCTGCTGTATGGGGTTGCCATAGCAACTGGCCCATTTCAATGGAAGGGGATGTGGAGTGCTGCTGGAAGCTGGGGGGTAATTGGGGATGTTGGGGTGGGAATGGGGGGTTGGTGGGTGAGGGTGTGTGTGTGAAGAAGGGGGGTTGTGAGCTGCCTGAAAGGAAAGAAAGAGTTAAGAGAAAGAAAATGGCCTCAATGCATTCAGTGCATTCGGACGAAAACACCTGTCAAGCACATAGAGCTGACAATGAAAAAAAACAACTCAATACATAATCCATCAAAACATAAAGAGCAGAGGGGCGGAGCTCTGATTTGCACAAGAAAACAAATCTATTAACAATTCATAATCTTGCTGAAGACGGAATTAGAGAGACTGAGCTATTGAGATTTGGATCAATCACAAGTCTCGCCTCAACTGCAAGCTATTAGCAGAGCTGAAAGCAGAAAAAACTCTTCGCATGCCTAATTGATTGACGTTCAGTGCATGTGAGCTGCAGACCGAACCCTCTAAATCAACAGAGTCACTGTTATATTAACAGAGAAACTTAAATCAACACCGTCTCTGTGTCCTGAAGCCTGTAACCCCGCCGTGAGACACACTGGCAGATTTACACACTACGTCTCATTAGGTAGGTATTTAGTAGCTTATCATATTATAACACGGCTACCCAAAGGCTGAAAAATGCAAAATAATTCAATTTCCTACAGCAAAAGTGCATACAAGTACTATTCTTAGATCCCAGCTCCACTTCCACCCTTTGTCTTCAGCTCAGTTCTTTTCAGCTCAGTTTCATTTATTTCCTGTAAGTTGGGCAGACACTATGTTTTTATCAATAAAAACTCACACATACACGTTTTAACTACCCTTTCTGCACGGTCAAAACTTACGACCTCTATGTTTACACCATAAAGATCGAACGAGCGGTCAGGGCGTACATGACCCCACACAACGTAAACACAGAACCCCTGATCGGTTTTGTGTATTGGCAGTTCCAATAAACATTCATTTGGAAGTTGGCCACGTCCAAAAAAATGTTGACAAAAACAGAAAGGCAGCGAGTCTTTGTGCAATTCAACTTTGAATTGCAAGAAAACAAAAAGAAAAAAAGATCATAAATCCACAGATGGCTGAAAGATTCAGACGATACGGGCGAAGTTCAGTTTTATTCAGCACAGTCTCAGTCTACACTACAGTTAGCCACATAATTTAAAATACAACTACAATGACATTAAAACAAGACAAACAAGAAAACTAAGACTCTACAGCCATGCTAGTAGCTCTGCGAGGTGCTTCAAGCTCATCATGAACCAAAGTAGTCAAATGTTGACCTGCTGGTGGTGCTGTAAATCACCAGAGAGGAGAGGATTCAATACGATTCACCCTTTGGGTATCTTGGATATATATGCCGAATTTCTTGGCAATTCATCAAGTAGTTTTCGAAACATTTAACTGAAAAACAAAAAGGTCAAAAAATCAAAAAGTTGGTTGATCACCAAAGTCACTGGGATTTATCATGGCAATCCATCCAATTCTTTTGTGATATTTCAGTTCGGACCAAAGTGCTGGACCGACCAACCTACCAACAGACCAGCAACACTGTCATCTCCAGAGCCACAACAGGCACTCTACGGTTTATAACAGATCTTTTGACAGCAGTTATGTGAAAAATTACATCCCAGAATTTCTCAAACTGCAAGACAGCTGAATGAAATTTTTTGAAATCCATTTTAGTTCATTTTTAGAAATCCACCAAACTGTTCAACAGCCAGATCGTTGATCATTCAGGAAATTACTCCAGTGTTGTGATGCCCCTCAAACAACAACTGTCAGCAGGTCTGCCGGAAATTCAGCCCGATTTTAAAATTAGCCTGGGGCGGTCATTTTGTTGTTGTTAAAATCAGGCTTATGTAATCCAGTGTCTGCCCAGCTTTATCCACTTTTCAGGGTTGCAGAAGGCTGGAGTCTTTCCCAGCATGCACTGGGCAGAAGGTAGAGACAGGGTCAGTGCAGTCAATATGCTTTACTGGCATAAAGGGGGAGCAACACGATTAGAAGAATGTCTAAACTAAATAAATTGATCAAATGAATAGCAGTAAGTGGCTTAACGATAAACATTTTTCTAACTTGTACTGTAAATTCTGCTTTTGTGCATCCTGCAGCGTTCATATCTGATCAGTAATGTTGTACATAAAGTGGATTGGCAGAGGGAGATACATGCTGGCAGATTCGGCCACCGTGAATGTACGGGAATGTAAATATAATGCATCTCCCTCTCTCCGCCAGCAGTTCCTCCTCATCATGCTGTAGAAATAACAGCGATTGAAATCACCATGGCAACAGAATTTCTACCTGAAAGCAAGGCTGTGGAGAAGCTGGAGGAGGAGGGATGGAGAGACAGAGGGAGAGAGAATGAAAAAGAGGGCTGGGGCCTCTCATAACACAGCATGATTTATAAAGGTCTGGGAAGGAACATTTACAACGCGTCCACTTCTCACACTGAAAGAAAAGGATCTGAGGTATTAAAGGCCAGGCAGCCATTCAGCAAGTAGATTCATTCTCCCTCTTCGCCCCTCTCTGTCTGTCTCTGTCTTCCTCTCTTTCACCCAATTTCTCTTTTTTCCCACTTCGTAAAAATGTATAAAATGTTTCTTCTTGTTGGTTTCCCTGCTGTTGATGTGCTGAAGACAAACTGGTCCCAGTGACAAAAGACATATTATACCTATATGTTTATTTAATCTGAATTAAATCCTTTCTTAATCTAGTCCTTTCAATGATAGTATGAATAAATTACCTGCCTATTTGAGTATCACTGGGGAGCATCACTCCAGAGCAGGGGTTCTCTTTTTCTGTCATGTCACTATCTCGGTTGAGCATGCAATCTTTATAAAATGTCTTGCCTTCCTCAACTATTTGTCCTGTGTTAAAGCTGGAGTGCGGAACTTTTGTCTGTTAATTCAAGCCCTTGCCAAACAAGTTCACACAATGCTGATTAAGCCTGTCACCGCCAGGTAAATCTCTCTGTATTTCACAGTATACTGGAGTTTTTAAATCTGGTGTCTGTGGCAACATTCCCGCGCTGCAGCATCGGTAGTGCTACATTTTGCGTCAACCAACAATGATTGGTTTGCCAGAGCTGAAGGGGGAGCAACTGTAGCGACAGAGTAGGCTACAACAACTCAGAGTATGGAGGAGACTATGGCGGAAAAGCCTAATAAGCATCCAAGAAAAGTTTCTGATGCTCAGCATTCAGAGGAAGGATCACAGTCAAGAAAAGAAAGTGATCGATGGCGAGGACAAACATGGACAACCATTGGTTGAGAGAAGAGAAGGGACTGAGGACAGACACGGATGTGGCGTTACTGCTCTTGGACAGGTTGGTATTTGTAAAATATTTGGAGTAGGCTATGTAGCTTTTACATTTACTCTACATAGACAAAAGTTCTGCACTGCAGGTTTAAAGCCTTTGATTCTTTTGTATTTGTCCTTGTTACTGTAGTAATGTCCTCTAAGGTTTCTTGATACAATAAAACAATAAATTCATTGGAGAGAACTCCTTTTTTGAGTCATGGAAATCTTTGATTCGGTTTTAGCAATTATTTTCCTACATTATAATATATTACAGCAATTTGTCAGCCTGAACAATATCTGTTGTCATACTAGGTTTATGTACTCATGCTGACTTTACTGGGGCTAACATAGCCCCCCAGTGTCCACCGATATTATGCCAGAGGACTTGAGAGGCAATGAAATCCAAACTGCAGAGAAAATGGCTGACAAGAGAGCAATGTCAGAGTGATTAGTGGAGTGTTAACAAAATGGCCCTTCAATCTGAAATTAGACTATATCTTAGTCCCTCGCTGACCAATGTGTGATTTAAAGGGTGGAATCAACAAGTCATGGCTCTCTTTAAAAAGCTCTGCGCTGTCCTTATAGTCTCTCACCACTCTGTGTTCTTGTTTTCTTTGTTGAGTGAGTGAATCATCCTCTCCAGCTACAGTCTCGTCCAGATCAATGGAGATCTCCACATGGGTCCTCACAAACCTCCCCGCTCTTCCTCCTCGCTCTGCCATTGCCATGGAGACTCTAGCGAGTGGCCCTGCTACATGGCGGGGCTTGTCAGAGACACGCAATGCTTCCTAGTGGTCCCAGAGGCACACATGGATACATACACTGACAGTTCTTCAATTAAGGAGATGAAAGAAATAGATTCCTCTTTTCCCTGACTGTCCAGCTCATTGCCTCCTCTCCTTTCACCCAGTGCCTCATCCACATCTTTACAGTTCAATGTTTATTTTCTTGGCTGTCTGAAAAGTCCCATGCTACAGAGAGATTTAGTTCCTGGTGGGAGTTTGGTGGGTAACAGGTTTTAGACAAGTTCACACAATGACAGTGAAGTCCAGAGGGAAATAGGGGACCAGGGCGACTGCACACATAGAGCAAGCTGCAAAGTAGGATCACAATAATAAGTGAATGTGATGAGGCACTGGGGAAATAACACAAGCAAACTGACTAATTCAGAGGTCAGTGAGTAATAATTAATGCTAAGTTGTGGAAGTTTACTCTTGCAACTACTGTAGCCTCTTGAAATTCAACTGAAACCAACAACATATATGGGAATGGTAACTAGATCTCAAACTCCAAATTCTAGCTCTCATCTAAAATTAATCTTATTTGATTTAGTGTTTCCTTTCTTGATTGCAGATAGTGCACCTTGTCAGCATTGTAACTACTCCTTGGAACATTATATGTGGTCTAGGCCCCTTAGTTTCAGTGAAGGGAAATCTTAATTCTAAAGCATACAATTGTATTTTAGAGGCAACAGTTTGGGGAGGCCTGTTCCTCTTTCAACATGCACAAAGCCAGGTGCACAAAGAAATTATTTTCCCAGATTGATGCAGAAGAACTTGGCTGGATTGCACAGAGCCCTGACCCACCCCCATCCCCATTCAAAACCTTTGGGATGAACTGGAATGTCGACTGTGAGCCAGAACAGATCAACATCAACCGAACATCAGTGTTGGACCTCACTGATGCTCTTGTGGCTGAATGGGAGCAAATCCCCGGAGCAGGTTCAACATCTGTTGGAAAACCTGAAACCAGAATAGTGGAGGCTGTTAGAGCAGCAGATTAATGCCTGTCGTTTTGGATCTAGAGGTTTTCAAGATTTCAAGATTTCAAGATTTTTATTTGTCACGTGCACAACAATTACGCAGTCGTTCAGGATCAACAGTTGCAGGTGTCCACTTTTGGCCATGTAGAGTACCACGTGTAGACAACAAAAAACGTGAATGGTTAGCTTGGCTTCTTTCTGTTTCCTCCGAAGATGCTGGAATAGATTGTTGATATCAAAGGCACATAAAGCAATTTGACAAAATGCAGATGTTCTCCCTTTTCATAACACCAGATAAATTTATATGTTGTGATCAAGCAAATTATTTTCCAGTGAAAGATTTCATCTCGCAGTGATCATCAAACTCTATCTGGTAAATGAAAGAATGTAAACTTTTTCTGATTACTTTGGGTAAATAATGACACAATGATGGTCTCTTTTTCCACAAGGCAAGACAAGTTTATTTATATTGCACGATTCATAATGCATTCAAAACATTAAACAGGAAATACAGCATAAACCTTTAAAACACAAATGAGAGAAACCACGTGGAGTGCATTCTCAAGATTTAGTCAAAGGCAGCAGACACCATAAGAGTTTTTAATCTGGATTTAAAGGCAGTCAAAGCTATACTGTATATCTTGTGGTTATCTTTGTTACAGTTCTTCACGTGAAGTTTGGACTCTGGGAACAGTTGGCAGATGTTATCAGATGACCTGAGAGGCGAAGAAGGTTCATGTGGTAAAGCTGGACAAATATGTATTTGCGATCTAGCTAACAATGACATTTCCAGTGCCAAACTTCCCACTGTTGCTCCCAATCACAAAGTGAATAAAAGACACATATGTTTTATTATGTGTGATTAGCGTCTCAGATGCAATTATCACTTGGATTTTTAGTGACGCTCACAGCGTGGCTCTGGGGATGTCAGTGGACCAATCAGCCGACTGGCCAACAGACTGAGATATTTCAACAACTATTCGATGGTTTGCCATGTAATTTTGTACAGACACTCATGGTGCCCAGAGCATGAATCCTACTGACTTTAATGATCCCCTGACCTTTCTTCTAGGCCACCATGAGGTTCACCTTTGTGGTTTTGAGTGAAATATCTCAACAACTATTGGGTGGATTGTTACGAAATTTGGTTCAGACATTCATGTTCCACACACGATGAATGTAATAACTTTGGGGATTCCTTCACTTTTCCTATTGTGCCATCATCAGGTCAAATTTGTAATTTGGTTTATGACCAAAGACAGCAGCTGCAAAACTAATGACATTCCAGTCAGCTTCAGCTGTTGTGATTCGTGCTAATTAGTTAGTGTTAGCACGCTAACACACTAGACTAAGATGGTAAACATTATACCTACCGAACACCAGTATGTTAGCATTACTGTGAGTATGTTAGCTTGCTGACATTAGTATTTAGCTCAAAGCACCGCTGTGTCAAAGTACCTCTGTCTAGTCAGTGTGTATGTTTCTTTTTCTGTGTCCACACTGCAAATTCATTTCCTTTTTTACGATAATAAGGAATCAATCAGTCATCTGGTGATGCTGTGCTGCAACTTCTCGCTAGCAAAGCCTCTCGTTAGCAGTCACGTGGTAACGCTGACAACACTTTGTCACTTCATTATCAGTGCGCTGCAGTTTGTGTCTCTTTTGCCCTTGCCTCTGTGAGCAATTATCTCTTGAAAGATCGCTTTGTTGGGCTACTGATAAGGAGACACGCCAAGCCCAAACATGACAGCAAAGTGTGTGTGTGTGTTGGCACACAAATTTGTTTTGACAGCCAGTTACTCAGAGCTCTGTAACCCAAGCATCCAGCAGACAGAAGAGACCATATACCCAGAGTTAACTGGTGCATCTACAGCATGAGCATCCCCCCAACATGCTGCTGTGACATGATCCGACCTAACAGAGAGAGCTTCTTCTTTACTGGAGAAAGAGAGCAATAAATGGAGAGAAAAAAGGCAAGGAAAAAAACTTTGATAGACATCCTCAGAGACAAGCAGAGCGCAGAGTTAGACATTAGCAGTCCAAACAATACGAGGAACAACTCTCTCCTGATAAATAAAACATTCAGCATTTTCATTAATGCTGATCTTCAGAAGGCTCGACGGGCCAGGGTGAGAAACGGCGAGAGCACTGCAGCAGAGTACATTTCTCAGTGTCTGCATGCAGTGTGTGTGTGTGTGTAGTGTGTGTGTGTGTGTGTGTGTGTGTGTGTGTGTTTGCCTGCTTCTTCCCACGACAGAGTAATTTGCTAATTCTCAGAGGATGGGGGTTATAAACAGTATTTTTTTTTACAGCTGTCACAACTAGCTATTAAAAGTGTGTTTTCTTCCTGTCAGTATTCAACTGAGTTGCATTGCATGAAAAATGCATCAGCTGTCAGTCAATCAGGATATATGGCAGCTGAATATCCAGACCCCTGCAGAAATGGACCCACAGAAATAACCAAAGCAAATGAGAAGCTGCAGAGATTATTCCAGCCCATCGAGCTGCGGTCGTAAATAAACCTCAGAGGAATCTTAAAGTTCAGACCATGATGTCTTCAAAACCAATTACTTTTAGTGATGTGGAATGTATTTTCCCTTAACTTTTTATAAGTTACAGTACACTAACATCAAAACAGGGTTCACACATTCCAGTGAAAAATAAAAATAGATGTCTCCTGCTGTTTCTAACCATTCCTGTAAATATTTCATCAGATTTTCCCACTTCTTCTTTTTGCTATTTTGTGCTTTATCAACCTTTATTACTTAGAATTAATACAATTTATTTGAGTTTTTTAACCACACTAATGGTATGGCTCTAGGATGGTAACGTCGGCCTGTTCCCAGGAGGATGAACCCTACTGACTTTGGTGATCCTCTGACCTTTCTACTAGCGCCACCATGAGGTTCACATTTGTGGTTTTGAGTGAAATATCTCAACAACCATTGGATGAACCGTCATGAAATTTGGTTCAGACGTCATGTTCCCCTCAGGATGAACTGTAATAACTTTGGTGATCCCCTGACTTTTCATCTAGCGCCATCATCTTGTCAGAATTTTAACTTGATGGGTCACCCATCAGCCTCAGATATACTTTGCATGCTATCACGCCAAACTAAGATGGTAGACGTGGTAAACATTATACCTGCTGAACATCAGCATGTTAGCATTGTCACTGTAACTCTTAGTGTTGTCAAGCTATTACAAGCCTTCAGCCTCCCACCTCTGCTACACAGGCATGTTTTTACACATACAGTACATGTGTATATGTAGATGTAAGTGTGTTTGTGAACAGGTTATGTGACTGTATTTTTCTTCATATATCTCTTCAATTGCTGTATTCTTAACGAGTAAACAAATAGAAACTACTACAAAATAAATACGAATGAAATTGATGCATAAAGAAAAGCCAGTGAGCACAGACAAATACAGAGAAGAAAAAGACAGCATTGGTCGGAGCTTAAAATGACCAATGTTTAGGCTTTGATGACAAGAAACCTCTTGTGCTTGTGTGAATTATGATCTCTCAGAAGCAATGGCGTCAGTGGTGGGATGTTGTTATAGCGCCACAAACCTCTGTCGAAGAATGTCGGGGGTGGTTTGTTGGGTCAAGAAAGTGTAAGACTTTAACACTGGAGACGGATGTTCAATTTCCATTTCATGCTAACAGTCAACATTGTTTTACTTTTAACCATGACCACAGTCTTTTACTGACCTCAACCAAATACTTTTTGTGTGTAAACCTGACATAACCGCAGTCATTGCGGTGGCAAATATGTCAGAAACAGTCACATGTATCATTTTTGTAATAGCCATATTAATTTTGGAAGGCAGTGATAAAAGATGCCATCCTGCTAAGATGTTGGAAACCTCTCATATGTGAAATAAGCAGTATTTTTCCAAATGGGGTACATCATAGTGTATTAATTTAGAACACCATCACTTATGGTAAGAAGCTGATTAAGAAAAAAGGTTTTCAGAGCCTTGAAGGTTCATGAACTCGGCAGTCGAAGCTGATTAGCTGTGGTATTGGTTAGTGGTTAGGAGTTAATAGGTTGACTGAGATGCACTTAGCAGAAACCATCTTCAACAAAAAGTGCAGGAACCTCACAGAGAAGCAATGTAGAACGTTATCGAGTCGAGCATGTGTCACTGTGATGAAACGTGCCTTTACATCAAGACATCTGCAGGGTGAAGGCTGCGCTCCGCACACACACACCGGCTCCTGCCTAGCGCAATGAAATTACTGCCTTTATCAGAATGTAATCACTGTTATTGTGCTGTCTCCCCTTGCACTGTCACACAGCCAGAGGAAATGGCTGCAAGTCTATTTTCGGGCTGCCTGCAGATGGCAGCTCCCAGGTTAGACCACTGTGGTTGAATGATTAAAAAAAGCCCTTGAAATAGAGCCTGCTGCCAGTGGTGGAAAGTAACTAAGTACATTTACAGTGCTGTACTTAAGTACAGTTTTGAGGTACTGATGTATTATTAAGAGTTAAGATAAGACTTTATTGATCCCTGGGGATACATTCACAAGCTACCCAGCAGTATATTAAGTAATTCAAATTAGCTCCACCTTTATCAGCTGCAACATTAAAGTAATGAATACATTAGCGCACCAACAATTATAATGCAGTATCATACATTATTCTGAAATGGGCCATCATACGTAATGAGTACTTCTTTCTTTAGGTACTTTAAGCATACGTTGATGCTAATACTTTTGTACTTTGTACTTTGAATGCAGGACTTTTACTTGTAACAGAGTATTTTTGCACTGTTGTATTGCTATTTTTACTTGTGTAAAAGATCGGAGTACTTCCTCCACTGCTGCCTGCTGTAGCTATTTCAGCAAGAAAATGTTGATAAGTGAAACTTGTGATTTTGTATTTTCTCTGAGGATCCAGAGTCTTATTTCCAGGTTCTTGCATGTTTTAGACTGAAGGATTTAAATCCTTACACTCAGTGTGGTGTGAATAAAAAACATTGTCAGATTTACATTTCTTGCTAAGCTGTGGCCCGAAATCTCTTCATTCTGAGTTAAAGTCTATGTTCCTTGCTGTCATTTAATTTGCAAATCAAGCTATTTCAAAAGCAAGACCTGTGAAATAAGGATCTCCAACAACATTTGGGTTTCTTCACACTGTTCCTTTCACCATTTGTCCTGCCATTGGTAAAGGTTGTTGTCTTCACTTTAGAGGCAGAACACTGAAGGATGAGTTCTTTTTCCAAGGCAAAGGTTCTTCTGGGAGGGACGTGGGCTGCAGTTTATTTGAAATGTAGATTCTGCGCCGTGTCTGTGGCGCTTTCATCCTGTCCATGAAAAATGCATGCTGTGATCTCATTATCCTGCTCTCCTCTTGGAACGCTACATAAAATCAATCCAGGGCAGAGGAGGGGTGAGAACACTACAGATTCTTCTTCTCTTTTCACAATGGGTGAGAAGAGGCCCTACAAGTGGGAGGAGAAGTGTAGAGGAGTGTGTGTGTGCGTGTGTGTGTGTGTGTAAAGCACTAAACTGGTGGTTTAACTGCATGATTTCCTACCTTTCTGGCAGCTGCTGGTTTCCATTTATTTCAGGATGCTTCAGATAGAAAATGCATAGCATTACCCAAGTACTCAGATCATTTATTTAAGTAAAAGTAGAAATACCACAGTGTAGAAATACTCTGTTACAAGTAAAAGTCATGCATTCAAAATTTTACTTGAGTAAAAGTACAAAAGTATTATTATATCAAAATATATTTCAATTTCAATTTCAAATGTATCAAATAAATGTCATGGAGTAGAAGTATAAAGTAACATAAAATGGAATTACTCAAGTACAAATACATAAAAATTGTACTCAAGTACACTACTTGAGTAAATGTACTTAGTTACTTCCCACCACTAACAGCAGTGAATAATCTGCACCTTTATTGTTGATATATTTCCTGTCAAAGTCACATCATCAATGTGAAAAAAACATATTATCCCTCTTCTGGAACTTTTAAGGTTGTATTTTCGCTGTGGGAAAATGAGTACATCTGTGCTTGATAAAGCTGTCACTTTTTATTTGAAGTTCAAACTATTTCAAGCGTGGGAGAAATGTAAATATTTGATCTGTAAGGATCTGTCCCAATTCAAAATGAACTCGTACTACAGCAGGTCATTCTGATCAGTTGCCTGCTCGGTTGTTAGTGAACTAGGCGGTTGTTGTTCTCCTCATTAATGCAAAATGATGAAAACTATTGAGACATGCTGGATGGATTATTAATTGGTCATTTATTAATCATCCGTCTGAAACAGGGGTCGGCAACCTTAGGGACGTGTGCCACCATTGGCACGTGGTAGCTTAACCAATGGCACACTAGCTATAAGTGTGCAAGAGCATTTTTTGGAAATGTTGAAGTGCCTTCTCATCCGCATGCCAAATTACCTCTTATTTATGGTAGTCTGATTGATTTTTTCCCCCACCCGCATTCTGCAAAGACCCGCATTACTCTGCCTCCGATTGGCTAGTACCCGTTGCCTTGTTGGCAGAATGCGGGTGGGAAAAAAAAACAACACTGCCAGAGTGGGCTCAGTAGACGATGACAGGCCCGCTAGCTAAGAAAGCTAAAGTAAAGGTTTGGGTATTCCAGCCCTCGTCGACAGAAGAGTGGAGTTTTGTGTTTCCGAAGGGCCGTGCTGTGGTTACTTTATGTCTTGAAAATGTTGTTTTCTGAGTGCCGAGTGTTGAACGCCATTTTGAGATCAAACACAAGAAAACTTTCAAGGATGAGGCAGACAAGGCTGAATCCATTAAATGTGCCGTGTCCAGGTATGGGAAGCAAGCAAACACCCTCAAAGTCTTTGCCACTGCTCAAAATCATGCTACTGAAGCAAGCTATCGTATAAATCTCCTTTTGACATTTGCTGCCATTGCAGCTCTTTGTAATTGTTAAATGAGGGAATGTCATTGAAAGCAGTATGCTGAAATGGGAACTGTGCATATAATTTGTTATATTTGTTAGGTTTATTGCAGATGAACAAGATTTGTGGAGGGGTTAATGATTTCAACTCAGACATGGATGTTTTCATAAGGATGGCAGCCTTCTTGTATAGTGCTCTCATATACAGTATAATTACAATGTCCTGATTATGGGAGAAAAATGTTTTTTAAAAATGTTGCCTATGTGGATGGAATAAAATTACAGATCCGTTGGAGATTTAAATTTTGATGTGGTGTCATAATTAAACTTAATGTTGATATGGCACACTGATTAACAAGAAAATTAAAAAATGGCACTTCATATCCAAAAGGTTGCCGACCCCTGATCTGACTGTAATGTGTGAAAAGTATTTTGTATTTAACACCAAAGATGGAACAATTATGCATATAGGTAAAGCTGTTTGTTGCCTTTAAAAGAAATGCAGTAACATCACCATGACAACAAATCTGAGTCTGCTGTAGAGGTGTGCTCAGAAAACTTTTAGACATGGTAAAATTGCATTCAAAGTCAACGAAAAGAGGGCCTTGATTCGACACAAATTCCCCTGAAAAATTCACTCTTATCCGGGGACTTTATGAATCTACTAAAACAAGAGAACAGTCTGAGTTGTCACACTTGGTGAGTTTGGCACATTAGCCCCGTTTTGGGGTGAAAAAACACGGACTACACAACAGCAGAAATGACACATAACAGAAATAACTCATGTGAGTGTTTTCTGATCTGCCACCTTTATGGTTAAGCTCTGGTTAAGTTTAGGCAACTCAAAACTACTAAAGGAAGGATTGTGTTCATGGTAAGTGTAACAACTAGTCTTTTAGTTTGCTAGGATAAGGGATGTGTTTGAAGAGACTGGAGCTGACATCACGGTCCTGACCTGCTATTAGCCGCTCATGCAACACACCTGGGAGAGGTCAGGAGAACAAAGGTGAAGATGTTGAGTTGGGCATGCCGAGACAATCCTGAAAGGGGGGGGGGTTTATTTTAATGTTAATATTATTCTAATATTGATTGGTGGGACGAGGCAGGACATGAACTGCAGTCTCCCATGTAAAAGTGACACGCTTTGTTGACCCAATCATTCACCCTGATCTCTTGCCTTCTCCCAGATGTTTTGTGACAGCGTAACTAGAGACTCTTGTGACAGTAAGAAGCTTCTTATTAATGCTGATGTTTTTCTGGTTGAGTACAGTTTCTGGGAATGTACTGTATTTGCAGCATTAGTACCACACAACAATAAGGATCATTTCAAGCAGGTTTCTAGTCTTTCCATGTAATTTTCCATATTGTGCTTAAATGAATGGAAACCAAAGGGTGCCTGCAGCGTGTGACATCAATCTGAACCCTTCTGGTATGGTTTTAAAAATGGTCAGTAATGTATGCTATAAACAATCTGCAGTTAATGGGCAAAACATGCTAAACTAACAATGTCCCTTAAGCCACATGTATTGTTAGTGCACAAACTGTCAGAGTGTGTCTGAGTCTGTCAGCGTAGGAGGAACATAAAAATATAAATATAACTGCTTATCTTCTTCTCCCAGGGGAAAACTCACCTGTCATCTTTATTTCACTACAACAGTTTTTTTTTGTTTTGTTTTTTTAATTCTCCACCGGATGTTCTCATTGCTAAATTGGCAGCAGGTGGGGAGAGATACATGTAGCTGCAATTTAACCAATTACAGTAATGATGGGTGAGGGCTGTGTCTCATTTCCCACTGTAATGGGCTAAAGTGAGCACACCTCACCAAACACACCGCATACCAATGGCACACCTGAATTTCAGTAGTTTCCAGCTCTGTGTGTGTGTTCAGGTTCAGGAGCAGGGTGTTTGTACTGTTAAGTGTATAGCAGGGAATCCCTATTTATTCCAGTTATGGTTGCCATGGGAACCACTGGCCAAAGGCTAAAGTGAGCGATGCCCTTGGCCCCCTCAGAGATTAATGGCCCGTTCAGTCCACTGCTGTTCAATTGATGTCCCCTTCTTCCTTCACATCAATATAGGCACAGCTGTCTTTATCGTCTTCTCAGTTAGATTAATGCAGTCTTTAGGCCTCAGTATCAGCATCAAGGATCTGGACTCTGCTGCAGTGTGATGCTGGCAAAAAGAAATGGACTATGAAATCTTCTCTACTGAGACATTTCCGAGCGCGATATGTTCTGGGTGTGCACTGGTACGTAGTGCTTCCAGAAAATAGCCATGCACTCAACACTCAAAGAAAATGGAAGCATAACACCCTTAAAGAGCTGTGTGACTGACACGTCTCACTCACTGTGGCTGTATGTGCTCACTGCTGAGCACTGCAAACCCATATACTCAACTCGACTCTGACTTAAAAACAACATAAAATTGTACTTCATAATAAAACTGTTAAGAATTGTTAAAACACAACACCAAACACAACATATACGCTGACAAAAAAAAATTTAAATCCCAGTTTACATCCTCCTTACAAAGGATGAAAACTTCCCATAAAGAAGACAGAAGAGACCGCTTGGGGGCTTTGGGGCTCGCCCGATGTGTTTGTGTACCAGAGTCAGACGTTAGGTTGAGTGCTGCCTGTCGAGTTTGGCAAGAGTTAGTAGTACTTGTAGCACTGAGGAACAATGTTTTTTATGAGCAGGACTTCTATTTTTCATGTGTATGAGGTTGCACATTTGAAAATGTTTTACAAGGGAGGAAGTTCACTCAACACGTCTGTTAGACCTCAAGGATGCACACAATGCATTTTGGTCAGAAACACTGAATATAAACATAACTTTTGTTTGTTTACAAGAAAACTCCGCAGGGAACCTTTAACAATTGTTGTGCATACTAATTGAAATATTTTATCATCTCCATTTATTAGTTTTTTGTAGATTTACTGTAAGATAATGGTAGAATCAGCATAATTATCACAGTAAGGAATTAAAACATGTCATGATTTCGAAGCTTTATGTGGCCTACAATTTAATATTT
Organism: Oplegnathus fasciatus; assembly: GCA_003416845.1. Lineage (NCBI taxonomy): Eukaryota > Metazoa > Chordata > Actinopteri > Centrarchiformes > Oplegnathidae > Oplegnathus > Oplegnathus fasciatus. Next base: position 98,322 of record NTHP01000687.1, read on the forward strand.
TGGAAGGATAATGACGCCTAAATTGCTTTTGCTTCCACTTGATATCAGCACATCCTGTTTTTGTGACGTAAATGGTGGACAATGCCTAATGCTTGGAGAAAGTTCAATATATTTCAGGTTACCGAGGCAACATAAAACTCAAACTTCCCGGCACTGCTGCAGTGTTGCACTGTTTCCTTAAAATCAAAGGAAGCACATTATGGAGCGTGCACTCTATCCCAGATTGCATGGTTGCTGCCTGTACTGTCTTGTATTGACTTTGTCTTTGCTGTAATCTCATTGGGATAATGGACTGTGCAGAATACTTTCAGTCTATTTTCAACCCAAGGCTTATTCAATCATTTTGCCCCATAACTCAGTTAGAAGAGACTTGTTTTTTATTATCATTATTGATCACTATCAATGGGATTAAATGTGCAAAAGGTGTAACGGGATAAACCGATTCAACAAGACACTGAGTGATATTCAGGTGGAAACTGTTTAATGAGTGGGTGGAAATTGAGCTCTCACATAAACATGTAACGGTTGACGCTCTGGAGAGTCGTGCCCGGACACAGGTGGAGGATGATCTCTCTCAGCTCTAAGCACCAAGGCTGTAAATCCACAATCTTTTCTTCTGGTGTCACCGAAGCCACTTCACGTGAAAGGCGACACCGCTGTCGCCTCCTCCCTCTCCTCTGACTATTGAACTGGCTGGTGGAAATGTCAGGTGATGCATGTTAACTCGCTGGCATTTCAATAAACAACAGGTCTGAAGAGGATCGTGGCTCATCATGTTCCACGTCCACAAAATGAGGTCTACGGCATGCACCATAGCTACAGTATGTAATAGGATAATAATTAGAATTGCAGCGTGTAGGAAGTCCTCCAAAACATCACTAATATGCTCTGTGAAACCACTGATAATGATATTTATAATGATGATAATGTGTGTGAGCATACATTGAAACAAAGGGTATAATTTGTAGATGAGAGAACATGTAGCTTGGACTAATAATGATTACATAATTGGACGATTCAGAATTACAATGAGTCTAATTTTCATTGTTGCATGAGAGGAGACCGGCGTCTCGTCTAGTCAGGTGGTTGAATCAGTTTATGTTTGACGGATTCCTTCGTGGAACTGAGCTATCTCCTCTTAACCAGGCACCTCTCGGCTGGTGTAATTTTCTGTCGGATTGTTTGACTAATTAAATTGGCCACGCTGTCTGTCGGCAGTGACAGACAAAGATTAAAGCCCGAGGCTCAGAACATGGAGTGCAGACATGAAACTCCAACGTAAACCGACTTCAATGAGGATATAGAGGAGTGAAAGAAAGCTGAGACGACGGGGACAAACGGAAATTAAATTAAGAAGATGCTGCACTGACGAGGCATTTTGCTGAAACAGAATAAGGTGGGAAAGACAGTGGTGATGTGAGAGCATTTAATAACACACCTCCCAACAACAGAGGGGAGAGGAACTGAAATCATCATAAAAAAACACATAAGTGACAATATCACAAGTGGCCCTCGCAGGTGGAATCAATTATCATACTCTGAAATGGAGAATAAAGGAAGAAGAGAGCAACATAAGTTAACAAGAAGTCCAAGTGGGCTTGAAACCAATGACATTAGTCTAAAGAGGCTGATCACATGATCTGAGTATAATCAAATCCCCTCTTGTGCAAACAGCTGAGGGAAAACAGACAAGAGGTAATGATGATGGAAAGATATGGAGGGATTAAGCACTGAAGTGTGCATAATGATTAGGAGAGGAGCCAAAGCGAGAAAGCGTTAAAAAGACACACAGATCTGTATAAATGGAGTCTAAACTTTCAACCTATCAAGTTCCAACAGTCATCATACTTGACTGGCAATATAGTTAAAAACCCAAAAACTATGAATAAGAGCTATATGAGCATTTTGTAGGTTTGGATCCATCAGCATCAGCTACACACCAGCAGTAACTATTTGGTTAAGAGTTAGAGAGAGATTCCCTTCATGGTTCAAAGAAACCAATGATGACTGCTGGTAGCAAGAGTGTAGGATTTCACAATAAAGGGGTTCTTCAACAACAAAAAGAAAGAAAAAAGGAAAATGTGAATGCTATTTATTTACATGCATTTATAGTAAATTTATAGTAACAAAAAAAAAAAAACGCAGAACAAACAAATTTAGTCTTTCTGCCTTCCGTAAGCCCCATTGAATTTGGGCTAAATTTCTGTTAATGCACAGACCCTGAAAATTACACTTAGATAGACAACTGAAACTGAGATGATGCTCTAATCACAACCCCTTGCATTCATAAAGTAGTCATTACTTTGAATTCTGTCCCTTAAAGTGGCTGTAATCAATATTTTTATAATAATGTATCAAATGACAATGTGAAAGGGGAATTATCATCAAATCTCCAGCTCCCTTCTTTACAGAGGTTTACAGAGCTTTATGGTCAGTTTCAACCAACTGTTTAGCTGTCTGTCCCGCAACTGTGGTGTTTTCAGAGAAAAAACACATCTAAAAACCCACTGTACACTACCTGCCCAGCAGCAAACAGACAATTAGAGACTAGCTGGTGAACATAGTGGAGCATTTAGCAGCTAAAGAGCCAGATACAGACGGGTGACAAATTTAGGGAAAAACCAAGTGTCTTAGTAAGGTGTTGGGCCACCACGTGCCTCCAGAACAGCTTCAGTGCTCCTTGGCATTGATTCTCCAAGTCTCTGAACTCTGCTGGAGGGATGAACACCATTCTTCCAAAAGATATTCCCTCATTTGGTGTTTTGATGATGGTGATGGAGAGCGCTGTCTAACACGTCGGTCCAAAACCTCCCATTCTCCCATCCAATTGGGTTGAGATCTGGTGACTGTGAAGGCCATAGCATATGATTCACATCATTTTCATACTCACCAAACCATTCAGTGACCCCTCGTGCCCTGTGGATGGGGACATTGTCATCCTTGAAGAGACCACTCCCATCAGGATAGAAATGTTTCATCATAGGATAAAGGTGATCACTCAGAACAGAACAACTCAGAACCATGCCAGCAAATTGCCCCCCACAGCATAACAGAGCCACCAGATCCCCTCACTGTAGGGGTCAAAGATTCAGGTTTTTCCTTTAGTTTGTCACCCGTCTGTATTTCCATCAGGAGTTGGTAGAGACCAAACACAGATAAAAGAGAGTGAATACTGGACTTACATTCATAAAATGCACAAAAACACGACTCCAAATGAATGAACATGAACATGTTGCTCACAGCTGGATGTGGAAATATGTAACTGTTTGCTAACAAGTTCACCATATCAACTTAATATATAACAGGTGACGATATGTCAACTTGTTTCCGCTGGCCAAAAATATAAAAACGGAGGTCCCAAACCCAAATATTGTAACTCTAATATGTAATTATGTAATTCAGGTAATGTTTTTTAAATGAAGAGTAATCAAAATGAGTGCTAGTTCATTGGTAAAATACAATGGCACATGCATCTTCAATCCAAATCTATGTCTTTAAAAGTCCAAATCAGTCAATCACTAAACACCTCACATGCACACATATACACACACCTCTTACGCACTCACATCGATCCCCCTTGAATAGAAGGGCCAGCGTTGGGAAGTTGTTACGCAGAGGAAAATCATCTCTCTTTCATTTCACACCCCAGTGAAGATGTGTAACTGATGCTCCATGATCCCATTCCAGATGATGATGTGTCTGTCCAGCCTCGGGCTGCTGCTGCTGCTACTGTATGTGCCTCAGTGGGGCTTGTTCAAGCTGCAGAGGCGACTGTAACAGCAGCAGAAACAGGAGCTCCACTGAGGTGCATGTCAATGAGAACAGGGGAGGATGTTTTTCTCACATTTTCATTGTGTGCTCACACCGGGAGCTTCATATTTACCTCATCAATGCAATGCCTGTTCCCTGTAACACTACACAATAAAACATTTAAGACTAAAATCATCACCAGACAGAAAACCTCAAGTATAGGTGAGACTCAGCTTGTTATTTGCATAAATCAACATAACTCATGATGACAGGGACATGCCTATGTGAAAATGATAGAGTTTCAATAAAAGCTGACTGGTCTTGTGATGGTGAAGATTATTTCCTTTTTAAATTGATAGAGACACGAGGACTTTAGTAGAAATTAATGAATGGAAAGCAAAAAAGGATTCTAACGGTTGAAATATGGTCTGCTTTGTTAGAGAATCCATGAAAAGCCCTCACACAGCGTCAATATCTTGCTCTGGCATTTTACCACGCCATTTTTATCAACACAGTGATGCAAAGCTGAGCTCCTTCACTGATGAAGCCACCATTTTTTGTGGATGTTTGTCTCGGCAGAATTACCCCCTAATTATTTCTCCAAACTGCTCTGTGATGAAATGGCAGTAATCCTCTTTCTTTTTTTCTTATAAATTCCTCAGTATTGGATGAAGCCAGATTCATATTTATATGATCACGAATTTACAGATAATTTGTAGGATTATAATCAACAGCACTGTCAGTATGAAACTATTATATACTATTAACTATGTTTTGCTTTGAAAAAATACTTTTCTTTAATTTTATTTTGTCTAAATAAATTAGAAAGCTTTTGTTTAAACATTACATTTACCGTACCTTTTTGTGTTTTAAAAATATTTTAATTATATGAAAATATTTTTTATATATCTTTTTTATTTCCATAACTTTTTTTGCAACCATTACATTTTTGACAATGTATCTTGATTAAAAGTGTTTTTTGTTTGATCAGCATGATCAAGTTTGCACAGTTTTGTGCATTTGTTTGATGAAGACCTGGTAGCGTCTGTCTCAGTCCAAGGTTCAAGGTGGAGTCTGTTATCAAGTTGTTGCTAACAATCAAACAAAGAAGGAAACTGACAATGATTGTGAATCCCTCTGATACAACATGAATATTTTCTATGATTTCTGTGTGTGACAGTTTATCTTTACGTTTACAGTAAATATGGCATTTCCAAATATGGGGGCTTAAACTTATTTAGACTAATCTGCTGTTATCTGTACCACTGGGACTGAAATGAGCTTAAACCTCTTTTCAAGTTTTAAGCTGCGTCTTGTTCATATTCCCAGCAGCAATAATATCATTTGTGCTGCCAACAGAAATCACATAAATGGCACACCTCTGAGCTGCACCTTTTCTTTAAATACCTCTTGAACTGAAAGGAACTGTGATCACTAAACCCATTTAAGAGCTGAGCAAAATGAACAACTAGCCTTCAAGGTTTCATAAGCCCAGAATCCCTCAGTAATTCAGGGCTTTTGTTCCCATGACAGCAGCAGGAGGATTCAGTCTGCAGTGAAATTTCACTGATGAACCTGATACGTACCACATGTTTCACACAGAACATTAGATACTCTTAGATGAGTGTATATGTCGTGCTTCCTTGTTCATAAAATTAGCACCTTGCATGAGAGCCGAATGAGGCTTTTATTTGACAGCTACAGCTCGTACAACTTACTGAGGTGATTAACCAAATGTAATTTTGACTCAGTGGTGTGATTGCACTGCGGGCTTAGAGACGAAGAGGAAGAATAAAAATCAACAGGGTGGGAGTCGAAGGGAGGGAAAACAAGAATTCTGGGCAGCAACATCCCAGGAGTCTGGTTGGTAGACAGACACTGATGTTGAAATTCAGATCACACACACGCCTGCAAACCATGCTTCTCACCAGGGAGGGGAAGGATGAGAGACAGAGGGGGGAGAAAGAGCAGAGGGGGGAGTAAAAAAGGGACAGAGGTAGACTGAGAGCCTGTATGACAGCATACAGAGGAGGAACCTTGATGTACATGAATGTCACACGCATATAATCAGCCGACTTCCAGTGAAATGGTCTGAGGAGCCTGCGTCAAAATTTGACACACATCCAGCTGGATTCATGTTAATCAAAATTCCACCTAAATTACAATTCATGTATATAATCTTATATAGTTCAGCTCATCTTTAATGTTAGGATTTGCAACAGTGAAGCTGAACAGCAGAGGGACTCTCTGTAGTGAAGATGTGATGTGGACCAATCACGAAGCCGCCTCCACAGACGGTGAAAAATGGAACAACTCCTCGACTTGATGACAACCGAGTGGTGATTTTATGCCGGGTTTAGACTACACGGTATCAGCCCGATAATAACCTGACCCAACAGACACAGGGCATTGCCCACCTAGCACCTCTTTCCTGATGACGTCACTGTGAGGCTGTGAAAGATGGCAAGCTATGATTGGTCAGGGACCAAAGTGTAGTGTGTCACGTCTCTCGGCCGAGTCACAGCAAGAATTTATGATTCTATAATCTCCTGATCTGACACAGTGACCATCTTAATAGACAAAAACATTGTGTAGTCTGAACCCGGCATACCTGAGATATGATTTTTTACACATTCACAGCTGGAACATTCAGGCGAAGCTCATTTGGATGTTAAATCTACAACAGAATGTGTGCCCATGAAAGTCAATGTCCATAGACCAATTTCAAAAGTTGTCAACTTATGGAAGTTATGAAACTTAAGAAACCATCAGTTCAGTATTTGATTAACAGAGACAACGTACATTACAATTGTTGGGTTAGTTATGACTGATAAAGTTGGACTGAGTCTGTTCCAGTCAGGTGTTGACATATATTCATACAGGATGTGGTGTTTAAACATTAATTGATTACTAAAGCTAAATTTTTATCATACTATCATAGCTGATTCTAGTCCCAGTGTCTTCTTTACAACAGCAGTTCTTTTTTATCACAACATCAGCCAATTCTTAATTTTTGCATCTCTTTTCCCTGCCAGTCACGAATACCCCAATTACCACTAAAATACAATCTGTATGGATACATTATCTGAATAAGGAAAAACGCATGTTAATGCCAGATGTAAACACACGCAGAACGTATTGGGATCGGAATCAATCGCAATCACATTTTGATCAGATCTCAGTCATGTGTAATATAATGTAATGTGTAATATATACCAGCCCTTTTCCACCTGCTCCTGCTCCTTTCCTGCCTTTTTAGACTTTTGTCTGATAGCGTTCGCCTTGGTTATGGACTTACTTGCTGGTTTTAATCCGTTACCTGTTGCCAACCTCCTCCTTTTTTTTCTCCGACACAGTAAAGACTGCTTTTAACCTACCTACCTTCTCGGAGTCATGCTTTTGAGTCCAAACCTTGGTGTACTTGGCTTTTACACGTCTCCTTTTTCCAGAGGAAATTGATAATTCTGTCATCTTGACCAAATAAAAAAATCTGGGAACTTGCTTTGTACTCCACATCCCTGAACCACAAGGCAATGTCCCTCTCCTCTTATCAAGACATAAAAAAACAGAATCACACTCTCTGCAGTGTGGAAGAGTTTACAATTGTTACATAAAAAGCAATGTAGAGTGACGCACAGTAGCATTTTTAACGTGAAGTTGATGTGTTCAAGCTAAAACTGGGTGTTTAGTTGTTCTAATTGTTTTCTTCTGATCCCGTCACGGCCGTCAGAACCACGTGGCAGAAGGATAACTAAGAAACTGTCTGAAAACAGCAAGTAAAACAGTGCTGTGCCCCAAGGGAGACACATTTCATAATCCAGTTCATCATGTTCACGAGTCAGTGCTCAGCTGAAGTTTGGTTCATATGTACGAAGTTCACTCACCTCCAACAAGAGTAGGCGTCCTCATCTCTCCATCCAACATTTCATCTAAATTTAGGCTTCTTCCTCAGTTTCTTTGCCTTTTCTTTGCAAATTTAGGCATGAACAAGCAAAATGTACTGTTTTTGTTGGATGTCCTTTTCTGTTTTGGCACAGTCGCACGAGAATTTGTGTTCTGGATTTTTGCGATCGCATAAAAACTCCAGTCGTAGTCTGTGGTCCAATTGTCTTCTCTAATACCTCAGTCAGTCCTACATCCAGGACATGGTCAAACCTTACACCCCAGCCTGTCTACTACGCTCTGCTACTCCCTCAGTACGAGGGGGGCCCAGCTACCGCTCAACAAAATTCACAACTGTTTGCTGTCGTTGCTCCACATTGACATCAGGTCAACCCTACACATCTTCCTTTGCAGACTGAAAACACACCTGTTCAGGCTGCACCTTGGCCCATGAAAATTAAAAAAACAAATTCAACAAACCCTCTCTATCTCTTATTTGTTTCTAAATGTAGCACTTGGAGCATTGTGAAGCAGCTCAGCTTATTTGATGAAGTTGATGTACTTGCATGGTTCTTGCATTCGGTGGTGGTTTGTATCCACATGACTGAATGCACTTATTATATGTCACTTGGGATAAAAGCATCAGCTAAATAGATGTAATGTCAACAGATAAAGACTCCTTTATTGTCAAGACCAAAAACATGTGTCTATGTTGGATGGAAAATATGCATTAAATGTGGGGTGTCAAGTCTTTGTGGGTTTTAATCTTTTTTCTGGGCAGTTTGCTTTTATTTGATAGTGATAGTAGAGATTCAGACAGGAAATGCAGGGTGAGAGAGAGAGAGAGAGAGAGATGAAATGCAACAATGGTCTCCTGACAGAATTGAACCAGGGACATTACAGCTATGTGGAATGCATCTTAACCACTCCGCCGCTGGGCACAGGTTTTAATAATCTTAAGGTTTGTTCCCAGCTTTAGGGAGCCAGTAGTCTGTCTTTGAAAAGATTTACGTTCCTTTCCAAAATCATTAGAAGAGCTCTTACACATCAGGACTGTGCCATCTCAGTTATCCTGTGTCACATTTTTATAATGTGGCGTGGTGACAAATGTGCACACAGAGCGAAGGTAAGTGCACACAAACGCAGACAGGTGAGAGAATAGGGAGGCTGGCAGGAACGACAGTGAGCCGGATGAAGAGACAGAGCCTCGCGATTCTGCTGTGCTCACTTGTTTGCATGCTGAGTAAATGCAGATGGGTAAATGAGTGCAAACACAACACATGTGCACACAGAGAAGCGTTACTGGATCATCTTTTATACATACACAACATAGTACAGCAGATTACCAACACAGCACATACACCAACCTGCCTAGTCAAATATTCAAGGGCCTAATTTCTACTTTTATTTATTGTAGTTCACTGAAACACCACTAAACCACAGTGTCCCCTTATTGTTCCCATGTGAGAAAGTCTGAGTTGATTAAAATGTTAAATCAGAGGCGCCTTCGGGTATTACTGCGCTCACAGCAAATAACTCAGGACGTTTTTACCCTGGATTTTGCCTCTCAGGCAACATACAAGCTGCCCTACCTTCTTGGTGGAGGTTGTTGCGGCTGTATGCAGCTTGTGATGAAATGTTCAGACACTACTCTGACTACTCTGTCTGAATAAAGCCTCTCAAATCCTCTGCATCTTGTGGTAAAATAAATTAATTGAGCTGTTATTATTCAAAACATTATTTATTGATTTTAAAGATTCATTGGTGCCATTGGAAATAAATTGAATTTGTGTCAAACAATTTTATAAAACATAAGGACATTTATCACAAAGTAGCTTTCTATCAGTGAAATTATAGGTGCTTCTAATATACTAATATTATTTTGGAAACCATGATAAACATTTTAATCAATTTTTTTATTTGATAGATGATATAAATTAAGAAAATAACATTTATGTGCTTGTTTTCTTTTTCACTGAAGAACTTCATTGTGTCTCCCCACGCACAAACCAAACCTACACCCTTGCAAATCTTTTACACAATTTGTTTCTCATGCTCTGTTTCTCCATCTAATACTGTACATTTCATGTATTTCACTCTTTTTGCATTTTGCTATTGTCTATTTTTCTGTCTTTTCCACCCTTAAATCCTTCTGTCCATCATTCATTCTCCAGATGCAACAAAGCTACATGATGCTGATTATGTCTAATCGAGGCGTGATGGGTATGGGCGGGTGTTGAAAGCTGGAAAGAGAAACAGGGGAGGAGCTTGTACCAAACTGGCATGAGGCACTTTGCCAGTTGTACCCGCCATACATTTTGCCCTCATTTGTCACCCGCTCCTCCCAGCTCTTGTTTTGGTGTTTGTGCTTGTTCATTCTGGGTCAGAGGCGGTTAACAAACAGGGGGCTTCACTCAGAGCCCCGCTCAATGCCCTCCATTGATCTGCAAATGTAAGAAGGGGCCCAAAACACTTTTAGCTCCTTTGTCCGGAAGAACAACAACATTTGAGTAATCCATTTGTTTACTGTCATGCAATATTTGACTCTTCTGCTCTGTGCCATGTGTGTTTGGCCCCGCATGAGACGCAGGGTTCTCTCTTCAAAGTGCTCTCTGTTCAAACTAAAATCCAGTACAAAACTCTGTATATAAGCTCTGTTTATAAGGTTATTAGCTCAGCGAACACCTATCGCTACACTCTTTTCATAAGTTATCTAATCTTTCAGTCAGATTTTAGCTACGAAGTAACATATTGTGTGTATATCATGGCTTAGCAGACAGTTGGATGTTGGAGACACCAGTAAAGGAACCTTGTGCTCCAGCAGGGGTTTGTAAAGTGCACCATCACCCCCAGATATCGCATGACCATTTATCAGTTTATGTATCAAGGCTATTTTGCTCTCTTCCATAGTGTAAAATGGGGGAAACCTGCAAGCCACGCTCAGTTAATAAATACTGTGCATGTGTCAAAGGATTATTTTGCGTTCTACAATATTGAGCTTTAAAATTCGGCATACGACCTCATGTTAAGTCTATTCCAATATGTTTGCACACAAGCCAAGAAACTGTCATCTCACAAAAATGTTTTTGGAACTTTCTGTGTTTTTCACATCCGCCAAGAGGCTGAATGAATGAACTGTAAACTGCCCAGTATCTTTAGGTATTATGTTCATACTGAATGATTCCTCACCTTATTATTTACACCCAATGCCAACGTTCACTGTCAATGCAGGAAGTAGTGTGTCATTTATGTCCTTTTTTTAGCGAGGCAGAAAGGTCAGTTTGGGTGTGTAGCACATCTGATTATCATGCAGGAGATCGGGGTTAATGTTCAGTCACGGTGATCCAGTTTTTCTTTATTTTTAAATCACAGCCACAATCTTTCTCTGACCTTAACTAAGTGTTTGAATTGGATAAGGTTGGTATATAACATTAAGAAATGTTGTCATTGAACATAATCTGCAGAGTCGTCCATTATCAATGTTTTTGTCTGGCAATAGACTTTACATCCAGCCCTTTTAGTGTATCAAACAAGGCTCCTGCGTAGAGCTTGTGTTTCGGCAGATCCAGTATCAGCTTATGAAACTTTTCTCACCAGAAGTGACACAAAATTATCACTGTTGAGACACTGCACTTTATTTCATAGTTTAATTTTTTTTTAAGCCTCTAACTGCAAAGTCTTTGTGATTTTGAGACAACAGATTAAAAAAAAAACTCCTGCAAACTCCTTTACAGTAGCACAGTAACAAATCTGAGGAGTCACCTGTTTACTTGTCAACCAAGCAAGGCCAGAAAAAGAGTGAAACAATATCAAATATCAGGACCTCTGACAAAATATTGTTGCTGATGTCTTCACTTTCATAATTTTTGATTTAAAATAAATAACTGTAAATGCAAGGCTCGTGTAAATCCCAATAAATGCGACCTTGTGCCATCTAAGACGGCCTCCACGGCCACTGTTTATCGTATGTGGGTAACCTATAAATTACATCCCTGGTCCAGTAGTGGAACAGAAAACTTTTGCATATATGAGTCATTTATTTGTCAAAAGAATATTAACATAAGCTGCTGTAACTCCGTTGGCCCAAACGTACCAACGGGTCAGTATTTTACACATTCCATCCTCTTAGTTTTAAACACTGTGCAGCTTTTTACATTTTAAAACAGATATATTTTATTGTGAATTTCTGTTTTATATTTATGATTCTTGACTTTTGCAGTACTGTACTTGTTTTTTTTCCTCTCTTACTATGTTTATTGTGACTGTTATGCACCACAACACCAAGGACAATTCCTTGAATGTTATAAACCTGTTTCTGATTCAGATTCTGCTTTGAAAATCAATTTTAATTCTTAAATGAATTAAAATAAATAAATAAACCTGACTGCTTACCCCTGGTTTACAATCAGGCTACATGAGTTTGAATGTTTGAATAATTTTGAATTAATGACGTGTTAGTTCTCAGGCACTTTATAGATTTGGCACAACGACCCACACAAAAGAAACTTGTGGCCCAAACTGTTACCACCAGTGGTCTAATTAACACAGTACTTCAGGGTCGGACTGATGAGGTTTACTGATTTATATAATGGTGCTGGTTTGTCATCAAGAGCCCTGAGCGGAGGAGAGAAGCTGGGTCAGGCAGAAAGAAAGAGGCCAGCAGAAGCAGAGGGCTCCAGCTGAGGCTCCATATGAAAAACACACAACTCAGCTCAGTGGTGAGATCTGACCAGCGGGAACGACTACGACTACGATTACATCTGAGCCACACACACATGTCAGCACACAAACTATGGAAGCAAAGAAAGGCCATAACTATTCAAAATAATACTGTGATTTAAGGCATTGAAGTATTTTACTTTGATAATATTTTGTCATTTTCTGATCTAAAATTCAAGTCAATTCAAAAAAATATTTTTGTTCAAAAGTTTCAACAGTGAAATTCACGATGAAAAATGAAAACTTTAAACTTGTACATCAAGGCTTCAAAGGATCAGTCAGTCTCTCTGGCCCTGTTTACACTTGGTTTTGAAATACGTTTCAGTGATCTGAACACAAGTGGACAGCCGAGACACATTGCCATTCACACCTGTCTATCACGCGCCTCCAAGGTGTTCAGCTGACCACTTTTCGTTACTGCCTACGTCACTTCCGCTAGAAGGTGAAAGGGCCCCGCGCACAGTTATTATGTCAGTCTGTTGCCAGACAATCAACAGATTTGTTTCACACGGGCTAGCTAAGAAAACAAATGTTTCAAGTACTAATGTACGTGTACAGGCTATTCAGATTGGCAGGACAAAGTCTTTTGCGACTTGCAAAAGAGCGCCGGACAAGACGCATTGATGATGTATCTTCCAGTTATGCCCTTGTCGGGGACGCATCAGGACACATTAGCGTACAAAAGATATGTGGTCAAATGTGTCCCAGACCACCTCAGCAAGTGTTTCAGTGATGGGATCATAATGCGTCTTGGTGGTCGTTCATACTCAGATTTAGCGTTGTCCACTTGTGATCCGATCACCGAAGACGCATGTTAATACCAGGTGTAAACAGGGTCTCTGTCCTTTCAGGTTACATTTTGATCAGTCACATGATCCAAGCGTCTAATCTGCCTAAAACACAAGAGGAAGAAGTATTCTTAACAACGCAATGAGAGCAGTGAGAGTGAGCCAAAACAGTAAAGTTGTGGGCCAGACAGATAAACAATGAGCTGAAACTCACTATAAAGCTCAGTAAAGACGAGGAGAGCTGCAGATTCAGCTGATAATTCTCTGTGAAAGGATTCACTTGTAGTGATGAACCTACATTGTCATTTGATACATTGTTATTGTAAAATTAGCGACTATACCCACGGTAAAATCACGTATTTGAAATGGCACAACTTAAAATGATCTACAAAGAGGGCAATGCAAAGCACATAAATCAAGATAAGATGTTTTTCAAAGTAAAATATTTTCTCTAAATTCAGCTGACTTTAAATATCCACATTAGTAGTTACAATTTAAAAATATGATGGCTGTTATTTGCTTCCATACAAACACACACGTGTACACTGCTCCACAAACACACACTTGAACATACTGTCCCCTGCAGCACCTACAGTTCACTAATCACTATGGCAACCGACTAGGCCCACATTTTCCTCTCAACGCATCACTTCATTTAGAATAACAATAATTTCACAGCATCATGTTCTCACCCTTTCTCACTATGTGTCTCTCCCTCACACTTATACTCTTAAGAGAAAATATCACAGTATTTCTCTGCTGCATGAATACAGTACTGGTACCTTTGAGGCGTCCAGATATCCTGGTATTTGTGTTGCAGTGTTCTGCTCCGTGTCTGTCATCTAGCAAAGTGTAGCTATTCATAGAGGCAATCAATGCCAACCAGCAGGAAGAGTGACAAAACAAAGCTTAATGACGTGTGAGGATGCTTTTGATAGCCTGTATAAATAAACAGTACACTGCTGCTCACCAGTGAGTCTGTTCAAAACAATTAAAGAATGAGCCGAGAACGGTGCTGCTTTTCTAACAAGGACAGGCCTCTGTATCTGTCAACCCTGGGTTTACTGTTTCTTCCTCTAAAATGATATTTTATCTAAAGTGTAAAAGAAAAAAGTTGGTGTGTATGCATTCATAAAACTGATATCGATTACAGAATGTCAGTGCACTACATAAAATTTTATCTCAGACTGAGACTTAAAACTGCATTTATCTGGGCAGAATACCTAAATAACAAAGCTGAAAAATATGAAAGAATGTGTGATAAATATATTATCAATAAATTGTTTGGTTAGTTTAACAGTTAACAGCACATAGTGACACACATACATCAAATCATATAAAAGACTGCAAAAAACAGAAAAGAGAAGCTGGAACCAGTGAATTTTTACCATTTTCCTTAGACGATTAACCTGAATTCCAGGAAACTGATATTTTCATATGACAAATCAGAGCTGAAACAAGTCTAGCAGTTTCTGTAGTTTGTTGAATTTACATAATAAATCAGAAGCCAGAAAAAGATGGGAAAACAGTCAAATATAGAATTTACATATCATTTGTAATAATCACTCAAAATCTTGATATAAAAAAGGTTTATTACAGGCAAAGTTGAAAAATATATGAATTAAGCAAAAAATGAAATGAAAGAAAAGTGAGAAATAATAAGATACTCTAACACAATCTTCTGTCCTTTAGATTTCATTGGCTGCAGGCTGATAAATGCTGTGCGGTGTGAGAGAATTGCCTCGGTTCAATGCCCTCAGAGTGCACAAACAATTAAACAAATACTGTGGGGAAATAATGGCCGTATGTCCTCCCAGTGGGTGCTACCCTGAGAGGAATGATGACTTGATAAAGTCAGTCACTGTACAGCAAATGTGGAGAAAATGAGAGGGGGCGATGCACAGTTTTGGACTATATGGGCACAGAACCAGAATACAGTGGTGGAAAGTAACTACTTATAACTACTTATGGAAAGTAACTATTTACTGATGTACTGTACTTAAAGCTTCTGTATGTAACGTTCAGAAAATGCTTGTTAACAATGACACCTGTGGCCGTTAAGTCAACTGCAGTCAGCATCCTGTTACTCGCACTCTGTAGGTGCGAGCCAGCATCGGCCAATACGTGACGTGACACACATGAGACTGAACGTGATTGACAGGCATCATGTTGATAGCTTGCTTTTCAATAAAGTTGTTTAAAAAAATGTTGATAGCTTGCTAGCCAGCTTTATCAGTCGCTGTTTGTTTAGCTTTCACTGAGAGGCTCAGCAACGTCAGCAGAGCTACATTAGCTGGATGGAAACGTTAACGGTGAGTGAACCAGACGGAATATTATAAATAAGATGTGTTGCCTGTGTTGAGTTGTGAGTCTGTGTTGTGGTGTGTGCCGGTCGTTTGTTGACGTTAGCTTAGCGGACTACACTTACTGCAGCAGTATGATCCCAAAATAAACAGACTTTGCTGTGATACAATCACAATAAACAGATCAAAAGGATGCAGAAATAACTACATCATGATGCTGATTTGTAAAAAGTCTGAATTCATGCTCTGTCAGGTCTGTCCATAAGACGACAAGTGAATAACTTTTAAAATGCTTGTTTTCTGAATGGAGTTTGGATCGATCAGGGCTATGCTAACATTGTAGCTGCTCCATCAACACTCAAAATAACGTCGTCTAAATTAGGCATAAATATGGCGGCGACATTACTGTTTATACACACAGATATTTACATGTTGTGTAACTTTAGAATTATATCTATATAAATATGAAGTAGTATCATAGAGCCAATGTTAGCCAGTGTCGCACACTGTTAGCGCTGTGGTTCTATAGAAGTCTATCGGACCACCCTGCTCATTGAAAAATGACGTCATGACCAGTGCATTAAAAAGTGACGCCAAGGGGTCCTGACCAAGCGTCCATATGTGACGAGTTGGGCACATCCGTTGGATTTTCCCGGAAAAACCGTCCCAAGTTCTTCACATTAAAATCAGTCTACAGGCTGATAGAGGCAACTGAGAAAGTCGCAGAAGGACTAATTTTTTAGGTTACAATCCGTTCACACATTGGCAGTACAGGGCTCATGTACAATTTCTATTTTCTGTTACTTTATACTTCTACTCCACTAAAATTCAGAGGGAAATATTGTACTTTTTACACCATTACTACATTTACTTAATAATTTATTATTACTTTTCCGGTTCAATTCAATAATACAAAATATAATCAACAAATAATGTATTATTAAAGGTTAAGATAAGACTTTATTGATCCCTGAGGGAAAATTCACAAGCTACACAGCAGTAGGCTATATATAGTAATTGTTCCACCTTTATCAGCTGCATACATTAAAGTTATGAACACATTAATGCATCAATGATTATAATACAGTAATATAATATATATTATCAAATGGGCCATTCCGCATAATGAGTACTTTTGTACTTTTACTTTACTTTTAAAAGTAGCAGCAATACAATGTAGAAATATTTCAAAATGTTACTTAAGTAAAACATCTGAGTACTTCTTCCACCACTGCATGAATCCCATGTCTGTATGTTTCTGCAGAAACAGGCTGAGTGAAGTCTGTCTCTGTGTTGTGTGTCAGCGATTGTCACTTTCCATGATGATGCCAGATCCTAATACCACACAATTTCACTAAAACACAATTAGACACATCTAACAGTCTCTTTTGCCTCAAGAAGGATAATGTTTCCACCACAACAACCACCAACTCACCCGCCCACACACACAGACACACAATGAGCAGTCATAGCCAGTCTGCAGTCCCCAGGCTGGCAAAGTAAATGAGGTGGAAATGTATGAAGCCTAAAACATCCCCAGGGAGACATTATGTGAAAGAGACACCATTTCACTAAGGAGAGAAGCCATGCAGGGCCAACAGAGAAGAGGAGGAGAAACAAAGCTGAGAGGCAAACAGAGGCCACTTATGTTAAGTTAAAGCTGAGGATTGACCATATATGCAAACATTTGAGGCTGATACACGCTGTAAACCACAATCCAGAGAGTCAACTGTCATCAACTCTCATTTGGACCAAAAAAAAGCTCAGACGCACTGACCCAGGTTGCTGTTTGTGGCTCAACAATGTCGTCAACAAAATACATTCAAATATTACTTGGATCACATTCACTGGCTACAATTTTGTTGAAGAATTACATTTCTACACCGCCCATATAAAATCGCATTTGATCTGGTGGGTAGCAGACTGATATATCATAGGAAATGTACTGAAGCTAAAGACGCTCTAACTTCCATTTCACTGTGACTTTAACCATCATTTATTTGCCAGCACTACGACATTTCCCTTACCTTAACCATACAGTAGTTGGCATGCAGATATTGGCATTGGGTGTAATTCAAGGTTTTGCAGAATTGTCTAATATTATAATATAGATGTTCCAGTCTGGTGACAGGGCTGATTTTTCTGTAACTTTAACCACGTTCTTTGAGCTGCCCAAACAGAACCAAACAAACACTAATCATGCTTTCATTGCCAGGAACAAATATTGTAGGAAAAATAACTGAAAAACTTTGACAGTGAACAGTTTGGATTCAATAACAGATTCAGTATGCTTAATGAACTTGGCGGACTAGGTTACACATGCACAGGTTTTTATACCCGTTCCAAATGGCCACACTCGAAGAATGAAAAGCCTCCTCCTGGCTGCATCCTACTGCCTCCCTAATCTTCTCAACACCTCTGTGTCTTTTGAATTTCTTCATGTCTCGACAAGATGTTCAGAAAATGACTTCTACTCACCAAGTGTCAGTTTTGGTGTGAAGAATGAAAAAAGGCAGACTACAAATCCTGCCTACTTTCACACCTCCACACACCAGTCCAGTCTGTAAAAAAGACAAGATTGTTGGATTATCTGTTTCGGAAAGTTGTAAAATGTATTGTTTCTTACAAAACCTATTTAGCTGCAAATTAGCTGCATAAGAAAGTAACCTTTAGGGAGCGCAGCTGGAAAACAGAGCTGAGTTCAATTTCTTTCCTCTTTGTTGCGTTGCAGTGATGCAACGACCCGATCACAGCCCAGACTGAGACATAACGGTGTGCTGCTTCTGAAATACAAGTAAAATTCAGTGACAGTTGAACACCTTGACTTGCAGTGCGCTTCAGCCACAAATTTGTGCAGAGGGTGTTAGAAAAAGAGAAAAGGATTGTCCAGAGCAGATCACAATACAATAAGCGGTTTAGAGGACCTGTAAAGACTAAAATCCTCTTTGTTTTCAACCAAGCAGACATATCAAAGAAACATTTGCGAAACGACCTTTCAGTCTCACTAGAATCTATAAAACAATAACCATTCCTGGACCTCTGACAGAATTTCAGGGCTCAACCCTGCAGCCATCTGCGGATGTATTTCCCTGCTTCCTCTGACAGTAATAAGATTATGTATTCCCGCAGGCTTTGTGAACAACATGCTAACTGTCTAACCCCTGACCCCGGCCTCCAAGGTGCTCTTTTTTCACTGTCACTCATTCCCATGGAGCCTACAGGGGCAGCTGTACCTGCCAAAGCCCCATCAACCCCCCTGCTGCCCGACAGCCGGCACCTCTCACCCCCCAGCAACACCTTCCACCACCTGCTGGCATTCAGCAGCCACAGCCAAGATATATTAGGGCAGACGGAGCTGGGAGAGGGAAAAAAGGAGCGTTTGTGTGTCGGTGTGTGTGGAGTTTGTCTTACATTCATACGTTTTGATGCCAAGCTGGGAAAAATAAATATGTACAGTATATATCCTCAAATACATATAATGAGTGTGTCCTAAATGTCTTTCATAGCAATAACATATTGTGGGGCGAGATGAGATGGAGCGAAGCCCTCAGAGAAATAGGTATCCATGGCAACACTTAGTGTCAAGCATCACTTCTCAGAAGTTGTGAGCTGTGCGCACCTCTCAGCTCGACATGAGCATCCTTCCAACACAAGACGATTCTCAAGTCCAGTGGCATTTCAGACCTTCTCCTGACCCGTCCAGTCAGATCCACGTGGATCCACAATGAGCCAATCAGATCATAAAGAGACTTGCGTTGATAGTTAAAAACTGATTCTCCATGCTGTTCATATCATCAGGCACCTATTAAACAGTGGTGGAGGAAGTATTCAGACAAGTAAAAGTATGTAGTCTCAAGTACTCATGCAGAAAAATGTCCCAGCTGACGGTTATACTATTATATTAGATTATTATTACTCAAGCGATAATGTAAAAGCAGGACTTGCTGTTGGAGTTGGAGTTCATTTTGAACTATTTTGTATTGGACTTCAACTAATGATTATTTTCATTATGGATTATTAATCAGCTGATTATTTTTCGATTAATAGATTGTTTGGTTTGTAAAAGTTCTGAAAATAGTGACAAATGCCGTCACAATTACCCAGAGCCCAAAGTGACACCTTCACAACGCTTGTTGTGTCCAACCAACAGTCCAAACCTCGACATTATTAAAATACATTAAAATTATTAAAATCACTCAAAGGAAAAGCTGCAATCTTCAAATTTATGAAGCTGCAACATGAAATGTTTTTACATGAAAAGTGACTAAATGATTATTAAAATAGTGCCAATTTGTTTTCTGTCAGTCGATTAATCGTCTCTGCTGTATTTGTATAAACTGTTGGGTACTTTAATTTATAACAAAACATCAGATTTTAGAAACTCTTCACATGTTTTCTGCAAAAATCTTAATTTGTAAAGTTGTATTTGTAAAGTAACTAAAGCTGTCAGATAGATGTAGTAAAAAGTACAATATTTCCCTCTGAGTAGAAGTAGAAAGTAGCATGAAAAGAAAATACTCAAGTAAAGTACAAGTACCTCAAGTTTATACTTAAGTACAGTACTTGAGTAAATGTATTTAGTTACTTTCCACCACTGGTAACCGATTTAAGTTACTTATGAGCTTCTGTGAGGAAGTGAAAGCTTTTGTCTGTTTCGTGTCCTTGTAAATTGAATATTTTGGGGGTTTTCCACTGCTGCTCAGACAACATCGGCAGCTTGAACTCAGCGAACATGTGCGTTTGTTATCGTTTTGACCCAGAGATGAATCAGAAATGAAAATATCATCATGTCATTTGCAGCCCTGTTATGCTGCTTCGAGGTGGGTCCAGGTGGAGCCGTCATTTACAGCTGACGTTCAGGTTTTCCAGGCACAAGTCTGGCTCAGTAATTTCATCTTTTGCCGTGAGTCACGTTTCGTGGCATAAAAAAACAATATGATTCTAATAATAGACGACAAAATAAAAACATCAGGCTGTCGCCGTAGTGTTACTTCACAGGCTGTGAAGTGGGATTAGCAGCTTTATCTGTAAAATGCTTGTTCTTGTAGTTATGCAAGGTAGCAGCACATCTAATCTGTGAGGTGATAAGGCTTCCTTGCTTCACGGGCTCTTTGACGGCAGCTTGAGTGTTTTGTTTTTTTAATTTCTGTTGCACAATTAAAAGAAGCAAACCTGCGGGCCTGCAGAGTTTTCACATGCTGGTCAGATGATGATCCGCCTGCAAGATGACGAAACTTCAGGGGAGGCTCGGAGCGTTGTTCACGGACTCTCTGATCCATATCAAGAGTGTCTTTTAAACATGAGCCTGATATCAATGAGATAACTGGAAATTCAACATTTTAACACAGTATTCTTTGTAATATCCTCTACTGATACAGCATTGCCTGTATATTGATAATTATGGATTTACTCCATCTCAGGGTAGCTGCTGAAACCGGGTACGGTTCTGATACCAGCGCTGTCTTATCCCCAAATTTAAAATCTGCGTGCCTCAATGCAGTCGATTGCTGTGGCGCTAAAAACGGAGTCGGCGACCCGCTGTGGCAAAATAAAACAGTATTTTATAATGACATTGATGCAGAAGCTGTATTTAATCCGCCGTGTCAGATCAGTTCCTCTCTGTTGGTAATGTGATGATGTTTTAGCCAAAGCAGAACGCCTTCAGAAGAGATCTCAGTCTTAAAACCAACGAAGAAATAGAGCTAGACGGATAAATCGGCCTGAGTCGATATATATCAGCAGATATTAGCAGGTTTAACTGCAGCGGCGTATACTACGTCAGCTGATAAGAAGCCGTAGCAACAAACTCCAGAACACAAATGTTAAAGATGTGTTTTGTGATTTGTTTGTTTTTAATGTTTTTATGTTAAAAAAGTTTAGTATTGGTCAGGCTTTATTAAGAAACAATCAGTAGTAATATGGATTGCATTAATAAGCAGGTAGAAACATTGGAAAAGTGTAAGTTCAGAAGTTTTACTGTTTAACTAAGGGCTGCAACTGCTATTTTTAGTATTGATTAATTTGCCAGTTATTGCCTTGATTAATCATTTAGTCGTTAAGTGTGCAAAATGTCAGAAAACAGTGAAAAATGCTCATTATTATTCCCCACAGCCACAGGTAATGTATTCAAATTGCTTTTTGTATTCGCTGGATTAAAGCTCCTGAAAAGGTTTTATTGGCCTGAAAAAGGCACCAACAAATCATCACATCAGAGCAGCTGGAACCGGTGAATGTTTGAAACGATTAATCAATCATCAAAATAGTTGCAGATTTAATTTTCTGACGATCGATTAATAGATTAATGGACTAATCGCTGCAGCTCTAACTGAACTCTGATGCGTTCTTTAAGACTGTTTTAAAGCCACTCTTGAGACAGAGGTCCAGACAATATCACATTTCATAACACGGCCATATTAATACGCCTTCCAGCTCTGATAACAACATCATAATGAATCCTGCTTAGTCACCCTCAGCTGTGTTTTCTGGAGCCAGAAGTCCCTGAACTCTCTGTATCTGCGATGCATTCAAGTGGTTTACTTACTGGCAGTTCTGGCAGGCTTTTAATGTGAAGCAGCAGTCACATGACGTAGGTCTGATTTCATCGCCGTGGGTTAACTTGTTGCTTGACTGGAACTGTCTTTGTGCAGTTTTTACCACTTTTTTTCTCAGTAAATCACTTTCTGAAAGTCGACCCAAACCAGGCTGGAATCCTGACTGGTTCATCCCAAAAATCAGTGGCAGGCTTTGATTGGCTCACACAGAAATACGTTTTTAGAGTTAAAGTTTAAAGTCAGAATGATTGTTAACCTGTGGGACTGGATGATAAAGTAAGAAGCCACTCTGCTTCTTCATCCTGGCTTTTGTGTTTCTTCCTCAGATGGTCCTTACGGCATTTTCGCGGGTCGGGATGCTTCGAGAGGCCTGGCCACCTTCTGCCTGGAGAAAGACGCCCTGAGGGACGAGTACGACGACTTGTCAGACCTCAACGCTGTACAGATGGAGAGCGTGAGGGAGTGGGAGATGCAGTTCATGGGTAGGTTTGTCTCCTGACGTTCCCACCAGACAAAATGCTCCTCAGATATTGATTTGGCTCAGATTTCACAGATGCGTCCACCGTGTTTATCACCTGTCCCACAGCGCCTCTGCATATTTAGCCAGGTCAAACCGAGGATCCAAAACACAATCACAAGACAGAACTTGTGCCCTTTTTTGTGCTTGTAGACTTGGAAGAGCGTCCACTGTTTTTTTGTTTGTTGTATTACAGTTTGAACGTGATTTTTGTTATTGAATTAGGAGAATGTCCTTCAAATATATTTTCTGCCTCTGCTTGTAGAGGAAATAGACTTAAAGATTGCAGATTCAGTGTGCGTCCAACGAAAAGAACAACTATGATAAAGCTCAGCGCTCAGAAGTAATGTTTTATACCGTAATGCATATTGTTTGTTTGTTTGTTTGTTTGTACAACATAGAAAGATAAAGCATGAGATGCAAAATAGGAAGATAAAAGTCAGAGCAGTCTTCTAACAGGATAAAACACAAGGAAAATAAGATAAGGCAAGATAAGATAAGCCTTTATTGATCCTCAGGGGGGAATTCAGGTATTGCAGCAGCACAGGGACAGAAATAAATACAGATAAATACAGAACATTTAAAAATAAATAATTAAAGTATGACTGGAAATAAACAGAAACTATACAAGAGCAAGAATCATACCATAACAGGAGATGTGCAGGTGGAGCATCAAATTCAGGAGCAAAATAACAATCAGGGAATCATCTGTCCATTTCTACAATACTGTTATAGATCTAAATTCAAAATAAAAACATACTGACTGTTGGCAGTGAGGAACTTCTTAACACATTTTGTAAAAAGCTCAGGAAGAAGTTTACAAGCGGGGATTCAGTCCAGATTCAAAGAAATAAGAAGTGCTGAATTGGGCGTTTTTAAAGTTTTTGATGATGCAGGTCGAAGCTGCTGACTGGAGCTGAAACGATTAATCGATTACTGGACAGAAAATTACTCAGCAACTATTCTGATCATCGATTAATTGTTTCAGTTAACCGTTCCTGCCTCGCCAATGTGAGCGTCTGATGCTTTTCCCTCTTTTATATCATTGTAAACTGAATATATTTGAATTTTAGACTCTTAGTCAGACAAAACCAGGAATCTGACGACGTCACAGGGACGATTAATTGAGAAAATAGTCGTCCGATTTATCAATAATAAAAATAAAACGTCAGAAAATTGTGAGAAATCACAATGTCATAACGCCTGAGGTGACATCCTTCAAATTGCTTGTTTTATTTAACCAACAGCACAAAATCCAAAGATATTGATTTTAGAGCCGAAATGATTAGTCAAGTAATCGATCATTCAACTGACAGAAAATTAATTGGTGGCGATTTTGATAATCTATTAATAGTTTGAGTTATAGCTTCTCAGTTGTGAGGACTTGCTGCCTTTCTTTGCTTTATGTGTTAGTTAACACTTATTTTAAGGTTTTGAAATATTGGTCGGCTGAAACAGGCGTTTTAAAGATGTCACCTTGAGCCTGAGGAATGTGTGATGGGAATTTTTCTTTATTTTCCTGACATCTTATAGATCATTTAATGAAAATCATCAGTAGTTGCAGCCCTAATTGAGTTTACTGTCATATAAAGCTAAGAAACCCAGAAAATATTCACATTTGAAAACCCGAAACCAGAAGAGTTTTTGGCATTTTTGCATTAAAAATGATCATTTCCGCTCTAAAAACCAAACTTTGGAGTGAACCCGGGACAGACGTGCAAAAACCTGAACCAAAAATATCCTCTGCCACCACATCTGCTGAAAAACAGTTACAACAGGAAGCACTGAAACTGGAAGGAAACTGAGGCCGTCTTTTCAGATATCTCAGTATGTCAAATTATTCCGTACTTGAAGTGTAAAGGTCACACAGTTTTAGATCCTATTATAGTCTGTAATTTTAAATCTTTACCTCAAAGCTAGTGTTTTATTTCAAAGTCCTGTTTGAATCCTGGGTGTCTAATTTTGGACTGAAACCCCTCTTAGTAATGTCAGGCCTCTGCTCACTTAAATAACACGTCTCTGGACACTCGCAGCACGTCCGCTCGATACAGAGCACGCATTTAAAGCTGGACCGGGCAGCTTTGGAAGTTGGCGGCCTCAAATGGTGACTGATTAAATCATGTAAGAAGATGTCAGTAAATTGCTCACAGCATGTTGTTTACCACACTGGCAGCTCCGAGAGTCCAGCCTTCTCCCTCATGTTCAGGACAAGATGTAGAGCTCAGTAGATTAGTCAAGCGGCAACTACTTTGATAATGGATTCATTGTTCAAGCACAAATGCCAAACATTCACTGATTCCAGCTTCTTTTTTTGTTTTATATCATTAAAAACTAAATATCTTTGGGGTTTGGACTGTTTGTTATACAAAAAAAGACATTGCAATATGACACTTTCCAGCCTGGGAACTAATATTTATTTCCATTATTGATTAAAGTTATAATCTGGAAGATTTTCATTTAAATAAACGTCTGTTAAGTCACTATCTATCGCTGAATGATGCAACACAATGGTGACTGAGCCTACGGCCCACTGATGAAAGCCTGCAGCATTTGCAGTATTACGACCCGGGTGTCGGTGGTGACTTTCCCAGAAAAATCACAAGCGGTGCACAGTTAGACTTTTAACAAGACTTTTAACGCAACAGACTCGCTCTTCATCTCACCTGTGTGTGAAGCGGCGTGCTGTTGTTTCAGGTCTCTGCTGGCGTTGTGAGTAAACAGTTATTATGGCCGAACAAACAAAGAAAAGGTCGACGACTACAGACGAGGAAACTGAAGTGAGGCCCAAAATCACACCTGCAATTACAGATTATCACCATAGGCGCCGCCAAAAACAAGGAAATGAAAATCTTTGAGATTATAACTTTAATCTGATGATTATTTTCTTGATTAAACGTTGGTTGTTGTTTTACGAGCAACAGTCCAAAACCCAAAAATATCCAATTCACTATAATGTAAGACCAGGAAAAGCAGCAAAACTTACTTAAATGATTATTAAAATAGTTGCAATAATTTTCTGTCAATTGATTAATCGACTAATTGTTGCAGCTCTGAAATTGTTAAACGCATTTCTAACTTATTTCTGACATTCAAAAGTTAATTTCATTCATCCATAAAAACATGGACGTTCCAGTGCTCCCATCCTAATGAACTGACACTGATTACCAAAACACACGAAATAAAACCATTAATAAAAACAACATAAAACTACGTTCATGATAAAACAACAAATATATAAACGTACCACGATTAGAGTTAAAGTCCCAGTTCACGTCTTCCTCACAAAGTTCTGGTTGCACTGTTTTATAGGTGAATTGATTAATCAAGAAAATAATTGGCGACAGAAACAATCTGCAACTAACAGTCATTTTTATTATTGAATTATGGTTATTTTTGCAATAAACTGATTAATCTTTTTGCTGGAAAATATCCATCACAGTTTCGCAGAACCAAAGGTGATGTTTTCAAATGTCTCGTTTTGTCCGACTCAAAGATATTCGCTTCACCGTCGTATTTAGTTTTTAGTTTAGTTTCAATTCAAAATTCACTTTTTTCAGCCTCTCACATGAGAAGATTTCCTGTTTTTCTTTGTTTTCCATGATAGTAAACAGAATCTTTTGGGGTTTTGGATTGTTTGAATATGTTTACATGCACTTTAGGAAGTTGCTTTTCACCCTTCTATTTATATATATATACACAGTATATATTTTGTAGACCAAACAAAACAATTATTAGAGAAAATAATCGGCAGACTAATTGATTATAAAGCAAATCAAGTAATTTTTGCTTGAAAAATAACTATTATATAATCATTAATCAATTATGTTGAAATGATTAAGTGACTGATTGTTTGAACTCCAACATAATTGCAGCCCTGAAAGGACGTTGCTCCTCCTGAAGCCTCATTTTGTGATTGCCGCCTTTTTAACACACGATTTTATCGATATCTTCCAGAAAAATACGATTACGTCGGGAGGTTGCTGAAGCCCGGAGACGAGCCGTCGGAGTACACGGACGAGGAGGACATCAAGGACCACCTGAAGCACGACTGAGCGGTTCCATCACACCGACCAAAGCCAGGAGCCCCAAACAGCTGCGACAGACCGCCCCCAGCCCCCAAGACCTCCTCCTCCTCCTCCTCCTCCTGCCCCATGGATCTACCTGCCACTCCTTTCTCCTGCCCCACTCCCAAAACTCTTCACCTCCTGAATCTGTCCGGTGCCGTGGCTGTTCTGGAAGGGCAGGACTCAAGTCTCAACGCCCAGACCTCCCTCCCTCTTCATCCTGCGAAGATTACCACCAACAGAAAGCGATTTGAAAACCTCCGACGAGGGCTTTTTTTAACGACAGAAAACGTGTCTGGGGGTGGGGGAGAGGGGTTGTGCCATTAGATGTATTTGAAACAAAACCACAAAATATTTTAGTCATTTCTCCAGAGGGGGGGAAAGTGTGGTCATCGTGGTCGCCGCTGAACGCTGGGTGGAGGTTGGTCAGAGGTAGAAACACATTGGTCAAAGATGATCAGTGGATCGGGACGGGGAAACGGATTTCTCTCTTTTTATCTTTTGGTTTAGTCACATCGCAACTGAAACTGCTTCAGCTTCGGACAGCTCATCAATCACTTCTGTTTTTTTTGTTCAAATCATTTCCCCCCTTGTTGAGAGGGCAGCGCCGTGGCCTGACCAGCGCTGTGGAAACTGGCGGGGCGTCGCATTTTCCTGTTGTGTTTGTAGTGTATGCACTACTAGTTTTCTTTGTTTGTCACCATGTGATTGTATTTGTTAAGTAGCATAGAGGGAGGGAGAGCGGGAGGGAAGGTTTTTGTTTTGTTTTGTTTTGTTTTTTGCTTTTGTTTTGTTTGTTTTTTTTGGGTTGGGGGGGTTAAAGGTCCTTGCCATATGAATCCTGTTTTGAATCACATCAGACGGACTGAATCACTGATTGGGAATACAAAGGGAAGGTGATAAGGCAGTCCTAATCAATCGACTCAATTGTTTACATGCCTCACAAGCCAGCTGCAAGTCTGTAGATTCCCCTGAAAATGGTCCAAGTATTAATTGTGCCTTATTTTGTTCGTTGTGTCAGTCCTGACCGTTCTAACAGAGGAGGCGAGTGGAGGGATGGAGGTGTCGGTTTTACCTAGACTCGGTCCCCCAGACTTTAAAGAAGGCATACGTTCTGTCAGTCGTCCACGCACAGACTGTAATATTTCCCCACTTCACAAACGTTGTAAATAGACCGTATGAATTACTCAGTGTTACTGCCATATTTATGTAGTTGATGAACTCCATATATGTATAATGCTATGTCGTATTGGCCAAAACCCCCATGGTTTGTGTTTTGTTTTTTTTCTTTTTTTTCAGTTCTGAACTTCTTTTTAAACGTGGGTGAATTTCCAAAAAAAATTTCCGGAGACGTTGCTTATCCTGTAAATATATCTATCATTTTATTAAAGCATGTGCAACAACAAAGTGAGCTATGCCGAATTCCCACCACGTCATGTATTTAAATGTTGGGTGTGTGTGTGTGCGTGTCTGCGTGACAGAGGCAGGAAGGGATTTGTTCATGCATAATAAATCGATTTGGTTAATAATTGAAGATGTCTGGAATTTATTTGCTTTTAGAGACGGATGATTGGATCACTACCAGGAAAATGTTTTATAGTTCATTAAAATGTTTCAGGACTGTTTACCTACAAGGAAAATACAAATGTAGACAGTAATGTAGTGGGAAGTTTAATATTTGAGGAGGTACGAATGCATGAAACTCATTCTCAGACTGATTATTATCTTAATATATTCATATTCTGTTAGGTACAGTACTTCTGAGTGTGTTTACAAGTAAAATAAACTATGATTTAATGATACGGATCTACATCATAACAACAAATAAGTTTGTTGAACTGAGTTAAAGTCAGATTATGTTTTTTCCTGCGTATCTTTGTGAAAGAAATGTGTAAAGAAAATCAGGAACAAAATGTCCAACATGCAGACTGCTTCATGGCAAAGCTCTGGGAGAACAATTATTAACACCAGATGTTGAGAAGCCCAAAAACAAACTGAGAAATGGGGAAGAAAAAAAACAAAAACTGATCACTAGGAAGAGAAGAAGGTTTGAGATTAATGGAAAGTTTCTGTCTTCCTGAATATATATTTATATATAATATGGTATATAGTAAATAAGTTGTATTTATGGGACATAAATCAATACAGAAAAAAAGATAGTGGGAAATAAATTTGTAGGAATATTTGTAAATTTGATGAGCGTGCAGGGATGTACTGTATATAAATAATCAATAATAGAAATAATAAAATAATTTGGAAATCAATAATAAATAAATAATTGAATGTGTAAAAAATATTAGGAAAATTCTTATTATTACTTGTATTATTAATATTCATTATTATTCAAATTATAACTACAGAGAGAAATAAATGAATTGGGAGATAATATATAGGGACAAATAATTAAAGGTGGAAATGTGGAGAAACACAAATACAGCAATTAACAAGGAGTGAAATAAAACTAAAGAATTTTTACTAAAGGGAAGTAATAAATAATAAATAAATAGGTCTAAATAAGGAAATCCAGAAATAAATCTGAAATCTGAATCATTTTAATGTTGCATTTGGTAAAGGTGGAGCTAATTTTGATTATTTTATATACTGCTAGGCAGCTTGTTCGCCTCAGGGATCAATAACGTCTTATTTTATCTGAAACAGTGGGGGAAGAAGTATTCAGAACTTTAACTTAAGTAAAAGTAACAATACCACACTGCAAACGAGTAAAGTTACAAGTAAAAGTCCTGCGTTCAAAACTTTTAAATAAAAGCACATAAGTGTGATGAATATTATATTAATGGGTTATGATTACTGATGTATTAATATGTAAGCATCACAAATGTTGCACTTGGTAAAGGTGGAGCTTATTTTAATAAATAATAATACATTTTATTTATAAGCGCCTTTCTAAACACACAAGGACACTTTACAAAGATAAAACAAATGCAATAAAAACAACAGATAAAAGCCACACACACACAAAAAATAAAAATAAACAAATAAACAAAATATGGAACAATGCAGTTATATAGAGTAGGCTATCTTGAACAGGTGAGTTTTGAGTTGAGATTTAAACAGAGGAAGAGAGTCGATGTTACAGATGTAGCGACTGAAAGCTCTGCTCCCCATGGTGCTGAGACGGGAGGAGGAAGACCTGAGGCAGCGAGAGGGGGCGGCAATACGGAGGAGATTAACTACTTTACATACAGATGAGTACTTTAATCTATAATAATACCTCATAATTTATCAGTTGATTGTTGGTTATATGTCGTATTATCTGTCTAATATCTGAATATGTATAAAGTAACCAGTAAGTACAGCTGTCAAATAAATGTAGTGAAGTAAAAAGTACAATATTTTTGCTGTTGTATAAAATAGCAGAAAATGGAAATACTCAAGTAAAGTACTTCAAATTTACAAGTACAGTACTTGAGTAAATGTACTTAGTTACATTCCACCACTGATCTTAACCTTTAATAATACATCTTCATTTATTAATTGATTATATTTCGTATTATTAATCTGAATCTGCAAAGCAGCTAGTTATCTGTAGTGGAGTAGAAGTACAAAGTAGCATATAATGGAAATACTCAAGTAGAGTACAGTACTTAAGTAAATGTACTTAGTTACATTCCACCACTGATCTTAACCTTTAATAATACATCATCATTTATTTATTGATTATATTTTGTGTTATTAATCTGAATCTTCACGGTGATTGAAGTCATTAAATAAATGTAGTTTTATGACAAACACTCTTCTGTGGTTTATCCAGTCACATATTACTGTGACTCAGTCTGGGCGAGTGCTCATCCCACTAAACTTGTTCCTGTTTTTCGTCTTCAGAAAGGAGCATTAAGAATCATCAACTGTGCAAATCAAACTCATTCGTCTCATCCACTGTTTTTCCAGTCAGGCCTCATCAGATTGCTTTATTTGTGCACAGTTCTCTGCGCAGGACCCTCCCTTCATATCCTCATGAACAGTATTCCTACAATCATCAACTCCACAATAACTATAAGCTCAGGCCTCCTGTCTGTGGAACATCTCAATTACAGTTTGGTTTAATCTACAGAGGTTCAGTGGTGCTCTGCCATCTCGTGTTTTAAACTCAGCACCTGCACAATTTAAGACAATTTACGAAAGCTGTTAAAGGTTTGTTTTTATCTCCTTATGGATTATCTTTATAAACTGCCCACTAATAACTACTCATTTTTAATGTTTTTAATTACTTTGTGTACTTGTATATATGGATGTCTGCTAGTGTGTGCAATTTTATCTTTTTTTCTTCTTTTTCTCTTCTTCTTTTCTCTCTCTTTCTCATCCTTTTAATATTTTTTCTCCTTTTCTAATGGATTAAGGTATGCACTTGTCTTGTTCAAGCCCCTTGTTCAAGGGTTTTTTGCACCTCTCCATCACATCTTCTGTTGTTTACGTGTATATTATTTTTTATTTTTTGCATATAAATGAAATCTAATAAATCAAATCAAATAGAAATCTAAAAAAATCTAATTGTAGTGCAGTAAAAAGTACAATATGTCCCTCTGAGCTGTAGTGGAGCAGGAGTATAAAGTTGCAGTACCTCTAAATTGTATTTAAGTACAGTAATTACTTGAGTAATAGTACTCTGTGAGTTTCCACCACTGACACATTTAATGTTCATTCATGTGAAGTTTTGAGGGTCACCACACACTAAAAATAAACTGCTCAGCAGCAGCTCAACAGCGCCCCCGCTGCTGCTGCGGGTGATCCCGGAACTGCAGCCTCACGCTGAGAGATGTGTGCGTCTCCGTGCGTGTGTTTCAGTCAAACTAGTCGCTGTTGTTGCTCATCATCCATCGCGGCTTTGGTCCCCAGATCCCTCTAAGACCCGGAGCAGGGATGTGTCTCACCCGCTGATGACCCGTCGACCATTTCACAGCGACTCCATCCAGCTCCTCCACACAGCACCGACATCTTGGCTGTTTTGGCTAAAAAAAACTCCCCGAATATTCACCAAAAACAATCCCTCCCCGAGGATCGGATCATTTGGAGGCTTTCCAGGCAACTGCATCGGGTGAGTGATGATCCAAAGGACGGAGGGGTTTTTGCACATTCACAACCAAGAAGTAAATATACAATAAAGTTGCATGAATTCCTGCAGTTATCAACGCTTGGTGTCTCCATCAGGAGGGCAGTAATGGCAGAGCATCTGTCCCAGAGTGAGCTGGACTACCCATTCAGACTTCTGGAGTATTTTAATGGATTCAGGGTCTCAAAGGTAACATTTCACTGTTTATTCCTTTAGCTCATGTAATAAATATGTAAGATTCAGAAGAGTGCAGTCTGCAGTAATGAAACATTTCATATTACTGATTCATCTGCTGTAGAGCTGCTACCAGTGATTATTTTATCAGTTAATCAATTAGTTTAGTCGTGTGTTGCTTCTTTTGTCTGACCAATCAAATGATATTTAGAGTAATATCATGGAAGGGTTAAAAAAAACAGCAAAAATTCAGGAAATTTGACAAGCTGGAAACAGTACATTTAGTATTTTTGCAATAAAAATTTCCTTAGACAAGTAAAAAGTAAATTTTCTGTCTATGTAATTTGACTATGTTTCAGTACTACTTGGTGATTATTTGGCTGATTGTTTGATTAATTGTTTGTGAAATAGTGAATTTTTCCAGAGTCTGTAATGATATAAAAAAACAAGCTGAAAACTGTGAATAAAACTGACATTTTGTCTCAATAAAAGACCGAAGTGATTGATCAGTCATCAGAATTGAAATGAATCTCACCACAAGCTCCATTAAGTAGCTGTTCTGGAGCTTTCAGTCATGTCACATGAGCTACGTCAGCAGATGGAGTTTGCTCAGTTATCATGCAAACTGTACATGTTCAAATTTCCATGTTGGCTTTAGGGATGCAACTAATGATTATTTTCATTATCTAATCTGTCGATCATTTTCTCGATTAATCGATTAGTTGTTAGTTGTTCCATAAAATGTCAGAAAATGGTGAAAAATGTTGACCACTGTTTCCCAAAGCCCAAGGTGACGTCCTCAAATGTCTTGTTTTGTCCACAACCCAAAGATATTTAGTTTACTGTCACAGAGGACTGAAGAAACCAGAAAATATTCACATCTGAGAAGCTGAAATCAGAGAATTTGAACAGTTTTTCTTAAAAAATGACTCAAAACGATTAATTGATTATCAAAATAGTTGGCGATT
>NTHP01000687.1:133776-144562 GCA_003416845.1 Oplegnathus fasciatus
CGACGAATCATTTATCCCATTAATCCTTTTAGTTGCAGTGAACTGACACTGAAACACTGTCTGCGTGCACGACTGCTGTTCATCCTGTGAACGTCCATGTCGGGAACTGATGACACACTGATGTAAAGTTGTAAAGTGCGAATGTTTTTTGTCAAAACAGCTTTGTACAGCAGCACAGACGTGGCAAATCTTTACCTGGCCAAAGGCAGCGCCAAGTCTCTTCACGACATGATCATCTACCAGTCCCAGACCATCTACCCGCTGTGGAACAACATGGTGGACGCCGTCAGGTTAGTGGGTTCAAAAGGCAGAAGGTCAGATGATGGGACTGAACAGACAGCGGTCCTGCTTCCAGTTGTGTGCCTCTCAGAGTTTCTTATTAGCTTCAAATATGGACGTGTTATACATTTTCTTTTTCAGAATAACCAGGACTATTTGAAAATAAAGATTTATTTAATGTGAATAGTTGCATTTTAAGATTTATGATGGATTATATACACACACGTAGAATTTTGGTTCGCCTGGAAAAACAATTTACAAAATGCATTTTATGAGAATTGTGAAGATGTGATAGCTCATTACAGAACAGTAACACAGCCAATCTGTGACATCTGTGAGGTGTTTGGTAAAGCTGACAGCAACTATGAGCTCACAACAGCCTCATGACTAATAAATGAAAAACAACAAAGATTTACTGCAACTGACTTTTACTCGAATCAGACCATGTCACAAATCTTTCCGACTTCATAGGGGTCAAGGGTCAACTGCTAGGATGTGAACAGTTCTCCAAAGCATCATAACCAATGAATAACGCAGGCAGCTCTTCAGTGAACTCTGTACAGCCTCATTTCCCATCAGGGAGAATGGGACACAACTAAAAGTGAGGCTGAAATCTTGCTTGGATCGCTGTAACAACATGCAAAGAGAGGTTACAACCGAGTGTGACAGTTCATTTTGTTCATAAGGGCCGGGGCTGTTCATATGTTGACTGCCAGCGAGAAGCCTCACTAAAACAGTGGGCAGGACGCCGGCGTCTCAAGTAGTAGTAACAGAAGAAGTACAGTTTTCATAGGGGAACTGAATTTCAATGATCATAATTTACAGTACAAACAGTATTTTCTCATTTCCCACCACGCAGGGAGGGGAAGAATCAGAATGAAAAGACCTTTGGCATTCCACCAGAGGATATTTTCCAAGCTGTTTACAGGTTGGTGTTGATTTTGTTGCTTCGGGAAGCTTAATTGTGTAACTTCATCACTCTGTAGCGTTGAAATCTTTGAGTTTTAGGATTCTGTGTTTGATCGTAAAACTGTACCACCCAGATCAGAGGAGGAGATGCTGAAGTTCATGGGTCTGATGAACTCCTCGTGGGTTCTTGACGGACACGACATTGTGACGGCGTTCAACCTCTCTTCCTTTCAGAACATAGTCGATCTCGGAGGTAAGAGGTTAAACTCCCTCACATCAAAACATAGTTATATTTTTGTTTGCATTATTCATTGTCTAACGTTGTGTCTTTTTGGCATTTTGACCACATGGAAATGATAAAATGGTAAAAATAAAATGCGATCAGTAGATCAATAAGTAAAGGAATGTCAAATGTTCACAGACACTGATAAAAAGAACATTTTGAATAGCAAAATGAATTTGTATTGTGCTGATGTAACCCTTTTGACTCTACCACTCAGTTCCTCCTGTCTTATTTCACACTAAACAAAGTGTTGTTCGCATACTGACATTGTTCTGTCTGAATAACTCCCAGGATGCACCGGTGCTCTGGCCCGTGAGATGGCGAAGGCGTACCCGTCCTCCTCTGTCACAGTGTTTGACCTCCCGCAGGTCGTAGAAGCGGCTCAGAAACATTTCTCTCAGGAGAACGATGCTGTTGTATTTCAAACTGGTGAGCCTCATTCAGCCTCATTCACCTTGTCAAGAGTTGACTACAGAAAAGTGGAGGTGATGTTTTGGTAGGAAATTAAATAGGAAATATATCTTATGTTTAAAAATAAACATGTTTGAATGTTATAACTGATCCAACAGAATCATGTCAATAAAATGAATCCTAGATTAAATCTGGTGCATAAGACATAACTGTATATATATATATAATTTTATATATTATAAATAGTAATAGTAGATTTTTTTTTAAACATTTTTATCTCATTACAGTGATTTTAAATGCCAACGTTGTATTAAAATGATCTAAGTTGAACTGCATTACACAAAAGACCTTTTTTTTAATCATTTATTTATCAAGTGTAAACACATTCAGATTTACATTGGAATATTTTTAACACTGTTTTTTGTAGCTCTGTAGAAAAGTCATTGTGTTAGCAGATAATCAGAAGAAAAGTGGATAGATAGGTAAAATGGATGTAGTATCTGCTAATATATTTATTGTATGTGAATGTGTAACTTGTATTTACACTCAGTTGCCATTTTAACCTAATGCTGTCTGAAATAAATCCTCCCCTCATGAAGGTTATAATGTTCAGTTTTTGTTGAAACTGTCTGAGAGTGTTGAGAAAACAATCTCACCACAAGGTCCATTTAGTAGCTGTTCTGGAGCTTTGGATCATATCACATGATCTTCATCAGCAGGTGGAGTTCGCCCAGTTAAATTTCCATTTCTTTCTGAGGACTTTGAGGAGTTTTCGTCCATGCTGGCAAACTCCATCTGCAGATGAAGTTCATATAATATGATCGAAAGCTCCAGAACAGCTACTAAATCGACTTTGTGGTGAGATAATTTTCAACTGCTGCTTCCTGTCTGTTTTAATGAGGCGTCAACTCAACTTTATGGTTACTGTGGAGACTGTAGTTTGTGGTGCGGTTTGAGTTATACTGAGAAGTGTTTCTAATATTTTTCCACCTCGTTTATATCAATGAGGGCAGGCTACATATTACAGTCTGCTCTGTGTAATGCAGTTCAGTTCAACAGCTGAATCAACGCCTCTCTAAAACTGTTTCAACAAGAACTGAACATTATAGCCTTCTTGAAGGGAGGGTTTATTGCATTGAGTGTACATTTAAAAAGCCCCGTGTGGAGCGGACACACACTTTCTGCTGTGAATGCAGGAGATTTCTTCAGCGGTGAAATCCCTCCTGCTGACCTGTACGTTCTGGCCAGAATCATTCATGACTGGCCTGAAGAGAAGTGCCTGACACTGCTGAGGAAGATCTATGACACCTGCAAGCCAGGTGAGTTTAAGAGTGTGTGTACACATACATGTGTGTTTGTATCAGTGCATGGCTGGTAAATCTGTGGCCTTGTACATATATGGGATATATGATATATGACATATATGATATAATTTTTATCTTTTCTGCATTTGCACTCAGTCATCAGGTGCATCTGGTTGGTGGGGTTTCAATCTGATTTATGTTTCATGCACATAAAATGCAAACCCAAAGTTTTAAATGCTGTTTTTTATTTTCTTGAAGTTAGTGGAAGTCTTGTCAAGTCAAGTCAAAGGGAGTCAGCGACAGTTCAACACTAAACTGAAGCTCTCAAAGACGGCAAAGGAAGATTGAAAACTTAATCCATTTATGGTGCAGTTACACTTTCCTTTTCAAGCAGATAAATCCTATTTGGTTCTAATCTGGATGCTTAGGATGCATAAACTGACTGAGGTGTAAACAAGTCCTGTGATACTGCACTCTGCTAGCTCCCCTTTGTTTATAACAACCTTTACTCAGATGTGTATGAAGCCCCAGTTTGTGCCTTTCTTGTATTCATAGTTT
The DNA here is from genome assembly GCA_003416845.1 of Oplegnathus fasciatus. NCBI lineage: Eukaryota > Metazoa > Chordata > Actinopteri > Centrarchiformes > Oplegnathidae > Oplegnathus > Oplegnathus fasciatus. Next base: position 137,521 of record NTHP01000687.1, read on the forward strand.
TTACATTTTAAACTTTTCAAAGATCACAATCCGGTAACACTGGTCACTGTTCTTCCTCAAAAACAGATATACGTACAATCCTGAGAAACAGAGCAGGTTGTTAAACTAAACTTATGTGTATTTGAAGACATGTTCTCAACCCTTTAAAGACTGTTCCATCCTGCAGGTACGAACAATATAGTACATTTGGTAGAATTTTAACCCATTTACAGCCGTTACCAAAGCTGTGTCGTTAACCCAATGGTGTGAAAACAGTCCTGCCACCTCCTCTGCATATTTTTCGAGTTAAAAAACATTTTAATCTATTGTTTACAGTGAATATTCTCCCAAAACACACTAGAATTTAACATCAATTAAATATAAGGATGTAGAGGATGGTCCTCTTTGTAGTACAGACGGGAGTATAACATTGTTTATCAAGGAAACCAAACAAAATTATATATATACGTAAATTAAACATATGCTGTATATTCTGTATTTATATATATATATATATATATATATATACACAGTATATACATGAATATACATATATATATGTACATATATGAAACCAAATCTAGGCTCTTGACTCAAACAAAGAAGATAACTCAAAGAAGATAAAATAATGGAGATGCAGTGAAAATGGTGGTAAAAACACGGGCTCCATGGCAACATAACAAGTGCACCCTCCTTTACCACCTTCCTCTGTACCGACACTTTTGTGTTGATAAATGCTGAAACACTTTATCTGTTTATACTCACACGTCCACAACTTTCAGTACTCGGTGTCTTTGTTCGTGTCCGTCCTCCTGGCAGGCAGCGGCGTCCTGCTGGTGGAGGCCATGCTGTTTGAGAACAGACGAGGGCCCGTCATGGCTCAGATCTTCTCCCTCAACATGCTGGTGCAAGCGCAGGGCCGGGAGCGCCCGCCATCCGAGTACACCCACATGCTCAACAAGACCGGCTTCCACAACGTTCAGGTGTGCCGGACCGGCAAGTCCTACGACGCCATCCTGGCCATCAGATGAGCGGGACAGTCGAGAGCGGCGTCCTTCAAGTCAGGGAAAGTAAAAGAAGTTGAACTTGAACCTTTCAAGGCCTTGAAAAGGTTGGGAGGTGGATATAAGCTCTGAAAAAAAACTGTTGTCAGTCTCAGTGCACATGGATCTCCAGTTTATGTTGTGGTCAACCCCAGTGATATTCTCAGATATTGTGATTACAGTTCAACTTGTTTTTCAAGGATCGTACGAAAGCAAACGTTCTCTGGATTGAGGCTGCTGCTGGATGATATATATGATCGATACTTCTCTATAAGTCATATTTTAAACACATTTCTGCGTCTTTGTAAAGAATCAGATCAAACTGTCGCATTAGACTCAGTTAGAATCAATTCAGGCTAAAGGAATAGTTTGACATTTGGGGAAGAATTTGCTTTCTTGCTGAGAGTTTGATGAAAAGATCGATATCACTCTCGTGTCTGTTCGCTAAATATGAAGCTACAGCCAGCAGCCAGTTAGCTTAGCTTAGCGTAGAGACTGGAAACAGGGGGAAACAGCTAGCCTGGCTCTGTCTAAAGCTCACTTTTTACACTGAAGTGTAAAAACGACAAGTTGTAGTTGTATCGGCGGGTTCTGTTTCCCTGTTTCCCGTCTTTATGCTAAGCTACGCTGACTGGCTGCTGGTTGTAGCTTCATGTTTAATGGACGGACATGAGAGTGGCCTCAATCTTCTCATCTAACTTTCCCAAAATGTGGAACTATTCCTTTAAGGGTTTTCCAGACAGCCGATATAGTGTCAGTTATTTGATAAGTTTTATAAATGCACTGATGTTTTTTAAAGAATGGTGGTACATATACAGGCCGTGCTTTTCAGACTGGCCTAATTTTAACACTTTTTTAAAGAAAAGGATGTTTTACTTTGTTGCTTGTTTGGCAGTTTTTTTTACTGACGTGCTCAAAAATGCCAAAATCTTCTCAATATTTGCAGTCATATCTTTCTGTTATCAGCCACCTATCACATATACAAGAATCAAACAGTAAATACTGCTGGGCATCATATCAGATTACAGTTTTATCATTGGTCACAGTAGTTCTGTATCATGGAGGTTACGAATTATAAACCAATTACTGACAGTTTTGGGAAAGCTTTTTGTGAATACTCAGACAAAATATTGGACCAGTATCACATAAAGATAGTCTGTAAATAATTTGCAAAACATTTTTTACGAGAAACGTTATATTTATAACTCTGGATTGGTTATTATCGACTTTTCTTAATCTGATTTTCACCTTTTTTTAATATTTAAAATAAAACCCAACAAAGTCCTGTATATTTTCTCTCTCTATACATAATTTGTGCATAATCGTCCATGAATTGAGTGAAGTGACATTTAAAGGAGTGAAGTTGGGAGAGGCAAACCAACTGCCATGTTCATTATTACAAAGAATTAATTATCCATTTTGTCCATCTTGCAAAACATAAACCATCCATCTCATGGATCTCTTTGATGATTTCAAGTCAAGTATCTGCTGTAGGTGGATATGAATGTTTTTTTGTTTACATGTTTTTGAGGATTTAACACCCAGAGGAGCATATTCAATTTGACTGTGTTGATTTAATTTCATTCTGTTGTCATTTGAAGCAGAATAACAGAAGAAAACTTCCAACCGAAACCTTCAAATGCAGTGAAAAAGTCAGAAAATACTGAATTTTGAGTTGGAAAAACAGCTGCGTGTTGTGATGTTGTGTTATGTGTGACTGTGGTGAGTTCAGGTTCCCTCTCAGACTGCATGTAGGACAACCCTTTATGACAGCCCTCAGTTTATCTCCATCATTCCTCTGCTGGTATTAAAATGCTCTCATTTTCTTTGTTTTGGTCTGTTAGTTGTGTCACCTCCTGGTCACAGTGTAAACGCAAATCACTGTTTAAAAAACCTGTTCTTATTGGTGTTTGTTTGTTGCATTTCCAGAACATCTGGTGTTTACAACAGAAAGTAATTCACATCATCTCAGCTCTAAACAAGTGCTGAAAATGTCACATATTGAATACATACTAGATAACAATGTAAGAGGAGCAGGAAAAATGTTTCTTTTAAGTTGATGAGTACCTTATTTTAAGTGATTTGCATGTGTGTCATAGTTGAGCTGCGAATGCAAAATATCAAGATGTTTGATAGAAACATAAAAACTGTCCTTTTTGAACATGATACTGTAAGCTTGTTTTCTGATCTTTCCACATGTTGGCAGCATGCATCCTTCACATTAAATCAAAGAAACACATCTGGTTTGTTCTTTATAAATAGATAATTTTTTTATTTAGTTCTTATTAAAAGTTATGCATGTGTAGACAACCCTCGGATGGTGGATTTTGACAAGGCAGAGGTCTTTTATTATTGTAGTTTTTCAGTGGTGGAAGAAGTCCTCAGATCCTTTACTGAAGTAAAAAAACTAATATCAGACTGAAAATACTCCATTACAAGTCCTGCATTCAAAACCTTACTTAAGCATCAAAAGTAAAAGTCCTCATAGAGCAGTAAAATGTTCCCTGTCAGTGTTTTACTTTATATCTGATGTTTCTGCATTAATATTACTGCTGCATTAATGTGTATGTTGCATTTTACTGCTGTAGATGTTTCAGGTTGAGCTCATTTTAACTACTTTATATACTGTTGGCTAGTTTAATCTACAGCAATGCATCATGGTCTATAAGGGGAAACAAAAAAGGAGAAAATTGGAAGTTATGAGGTTAATAAAAAATGTCTGGACTTTCCTCTGATTAAACCCTTTATTGTAGCTTTATTGTAGAAATCAGTAATGGAATAACAAGTGCAGGACAACTCTTAATCATTAGTTTTGTTTTGTTTATTTGCAGGTTAAAATCACACAAATGACATAAAAATAACAATGAAAATCAATATACAGGTAGAGGGGAAATATATGATCTGTAGGACTTTAAGGAAGAATTTAACGGGAAAAAAATAATATAAAATAAGGACTGAAAGTTGTTCTGCTCTTGTGAGATGTTTCAGAAGACGATTAGATGAATGTCGGGTTGAATTCGTTTGAAAATAAGACATGAAATAATCCTGAAGATTTCCCTCTTTGAACTCCCTATACTCTAAAAGTCCATATTTGGAAAACATTAGTATCATAAATAAAGTTGAGCTTCTTGAAACGGAGGAGCCGGGGTGCAGATTTTAGTGGCATTTTTATTGTAGGAAACTTTTGTTCTGGGAAATTTTAGGCTATTCTGCCTTGTATCATTTCCAGGACCAACATCACATAAAGATAGTCTGTAAATAACTTGCAAAACAATTTTTACAATAAATGTTATATTTATAATCCTGGATTGATTATTATTGACTTTTCTTCATCTGATTTTCACTTTTTAAAAAATATTTAAAATAAATCCCAACAAATTCCTATGTGTTTTATTTAGAAACAAACAAACAAAAAAGAGCCTGTGAGACATAAAATTAAACTGCAACATTTCCATCTAATCTACAGAGTGACATGACTCTGTTTTCCTGTTAAAATCAGCAGTGGGAGAGCACAAGTGACAAGTTCATAATGGACGTTTTGGACAACAGTGTCGTCAGTTTGCACACTGTTAAAGGAAGTCTGCCCAAAATGTATGTTTTAATCAGAGGTACTCAGATCTTGTACTTAAGTAAAAGTAGTAATACATCTATACAGACAGTATAGAAATACTCTGTTAAGTAAAAGTTCTGCATTCAAAATTTTATTTAAGCAAAAGTACAAAAGTATTTGCATCAAAATATACTTAAAGTACCAAAAGAAAAAGTAGACCATTTCAGAATAATAAATATTATATTATTCAATTATAATTATTGTTTCACTAACGTGTTCATCACTTTAATGTTTCAGCTGGTAAAGATGGGACGAATTTCAACTACTTTATCTGCTGGGTAGTCTTTGAATTTGTCCCCCAGGGATCAATAAGGTTTTCTCTTAATCTATAATATTACATCATCATTTATTTGTTGATTATATTTTGTATTATTAATCTGAATCTGCAAAGAAACGAGTAAATTAAGATATCAAATAAATGTAGTGGAGTAAAAAGTACAATATTTGCCTTTGAAATGTCGTTGAGTAGAAGTTTGAAGTAGCAGGAAAGGGAAATACTCAAGCAAAGTACCTCAAAACTGTACTTAAGTACAGTACTTGAGTAAATGTACTTAGTTACTTTTCACCACTGGTTTTAAGTCAATAACATCAAAGTAACAAAGTAACATCAACACTGTTGCCAGGCACCATGTCATCCACACCACAAACATAACACAAGTTATGAACATAGCTCTACATAATTAGTGATAATCGTCCATGAGTTGTAAAGCACACAAGAAAAAGAAAAGGGTGACATGACATTTAAAGCAGTTGGCAAACCAACTGCCATGTTTGTTATTACAAAGAATATATTATCTAACTATCAAGAGTGGTGGAAGAAGTATTCAGATCTTGTACTTAAGTGAAAATAGCAATACTACAGTGTAAAAATACTCTGTTATAAGTAAAAGTCCTGCATTCAAAATGTTACTCAAGTAAAAAAAAGTATTAGCATTAAAATATACTTAAAAGTAACAAAAGTACTCATAATGAAGAATGGCTCATTTCAGAATCACATATATTACACAACTTGATTATAATTAGTAATGCATTAATGTGTTCACCACTTTAATGTGGCAGCTAATAGAGGTGGGGCTCATTTTAATTACTTTATATACTGCTGGGCAGCTTCTCCTGTAATAATACATCATAATTTATCAGTTGATTTATATTTTGTATTAATAATCTAAATATGCAAAGTAATTAAAGATATATAATAAATGTAGAGGAGTGAAAAGTACAATATTGGCTTCCAAAATGTAGAGAAAAAAGGGAAATACTCAAGTAAAGTACAAATTTGTACTTAAGTACAGTACTTGAGTAAATGTACTCAGTTATATTCCACCACTATAATTTAATTAAATTGTATTTCCCTCTTCATAATTTAAATTAATTGGCGGTCTGTCTCTTTAACAGATGAAGCCAAACGAGGAGTGACTGTCAGTCAAAGCAGCAGCTGCGTCACTGAGGAAATAATCATGTTCATATTATGTTGACATTTAAAATGGAAACCGGGCAACGTGTGTTTGAGTTGTAACACCGGAGACATAATGAAGAAACATTTCTTCCTGTGTTAGTCGTGTTGGGATCGTGTTGTATTATTATTAGTAGCAGTAGTACCGGGGCCGGTTCAGCGGGTTCTGCTGCCCTCCAGCGGCCTACAGGCGGAGCTACAGCCCGGGCTGGGTAACCTCCTCCCCGGCCGCCGCCGCTCTGTGTTTGTGTATGTGGAATGCGGGTCAAGCGGAACTCACGGCTAAAACTGCGCCTCACATCAAACTCAAACACCGGCTTGCATCGGCCTGACGCGCTCTGTATGTACCGTACAATTTATTTTCAACTCTACGCGGGTTTAATTCATGTGCAGGTGTGCCAGAGTGTTCTCGACGGGCTATTTGAGCGAGTTTGTGCCTGTAGTACGGTCGCACTAGCAGCCCGCTAGGAAAACGCGACATCGTCATTTAAAATGGCGCCAAAGATTAACCTCAGCCAGTGGATCGCTGGTAGAGCTGCCACACGGCGCCCCGCTGGCTAGCCGCTCAGATAGCACAACAACAACAACAACATCCTCGTGTTAATTAACACTTTTCATTTACGTTCATTTCAGGTAGTTTGTTTGAATTAATTGTTGACCCCTAACCTTTGACAGTTAGCGTTAGCTGGCTGGGACTTTAATAAGGGGCGGCGTAGATTATGTTAGCAGCGTTGGCTAACTAATGCTAATTACTACGGTTACATACGTGTAGCCTCCAGCTAACGAGCTAGCCGATGTTGCTAACCAACAACGTCAGCTAAGTTATAGGCTGACGCTGCTACGCCTGCATAAAAACATGCATATCTAGCGTAAAAATGTCTCATGTAAACCGGTTTCTGTTTTTGTAGTTTTGCAGAGCGGCTTATTTCAGGCTAACGGACGTAGCGGAGCATTTAA
>NTHP01000687.1:149389-166194 GCA_003416845.1 Oplegnathus fasciatus
TTTTAAATGCAACGCTAATTATGTTGTTTTGCCTTTTTTAAGCAAACTGCGACCACATCGTACAAACACAACATTTCATGTGCTATCATGTTGCACGAAGTCTGCCAGCTAAAGTTAGCCGCTAAGCTAGTTAGCCGACACTATGTGGTGCCTGTTTGCTTGCAGAAGGGGCGTCACGCAAGCTGCTGTTAGCCTAGCCCCCAGCTAAGTTAGGGTTAGCACCTTTCCCCCCTCCCCTGTGCAGGCTGGCTGCAGACCCTGATTTGTTTCCACCTGTCGGGAGTCCGTGCTGGTGTTTTTTGCCGTGCTGAACTCGCAGCACTGCAGGGCGTTGTTTCCTGCCTGTGTTGCATGTGGTTACTTGTTGTTGTCATCGCTGAGCAGTGACTGTGGTGTGTGTACACATCCCCACAGGGTTGGACTGCTGTCAGATCAGCGAGGAACCAGGTGGAATAGTGACTCTGATATCTACCTGTCTGTGTCCAAGAACTATTGGGACTATATTGATTAGATTGAATTCAAAACCACCTTCAGAAGATGGGGAAAGGGCTGCAGGGACAGTATCCTGATTGTTTGACTAGAAATTATGAATAAATCAGCATATTAACAGTTTTCAGCAGCAGTGTGAGTGCATTAATGTACTTAAACATGTCTGTAAGGTCACTAGTATACTTTTATTCATGGTGCAAACTAACTTTATGTTTAATTGTGCATAAATTCTGTGTCTTCTTAAGTTGGTGCAAGGGATTAATTAGACTCAACTTCCAGTCCTAATATTGTGCTATAACATCACGTCTGTGTCCGTTTTTGAGTTCTTGTCTTATACCCAAATGTTTTTCTTTATCACGGTTGTTTGTCTCGTCTGTAACTTAACGCCCCCTCCCCCTGTCTGGTTTGTGAAGTGTCCCTACGCCGGAGCTCCGCAGACAGACGACGATGAAGAGAAGCAGGCACCCCAGCAGCAGCGATGACTCCGACAATGGAAGTAAGCAAAATATTGTCTCTGCTGACTCATTCATACCAAGTCCAAATATAGATCTGAATGAGGTCAGGACGATCCTGCCACCTTCCTTAAATTCACAAGCGAAAGTGCAACTTTTATTGTTAAATACCCCAAAATGTAATTTAGGCTAAGAGTAAATTATTGCATAAAGATAATGATTAAATATCTTTAAATTTTAGTTGATTTCATCTGTAAAATGTGCATATTTTTGTCACTCAATTACTTTCTAGCCATTATCAAATAGCCATAACGTTTTGGCTTCACGGTTTCTTCGTCAGAGTAGTTGTCTTTTCCTGAAAATGTATCTTCCATCTTGTCAGTGTCAGTAAATGTATGCTTCATGTACAGGAAGGAAACCAAGGGAAAGAAAAAGAAAGCAGGGCGGCAGATGGACAAAGATTAAGGAAAGGAAAAAGAAGGCCTACAGTCTGAGAAACAGGAGACAGAGTAGGGACAGGAGGAGCATTTGGACCTTTAAAGACACCCTGGCAGGTCAGACAGACAGGCTCAAAGACCGCAGTCAGCAATTTCAGAAACACTTTGTAGCGTTTGTTTCATCCTCCACAAAACCTCACATGGGTGGGGATTTACTACATCCTATAAAATGTTGGGGTAAGTTGTTAATTTACAGAAAACCAAATAAATGTAGATTCTTCTCCCGTGATTGTTTGGATTTGCTTATCGTCCAATATATCTGATGTGCCATCTGCTATATAAACAAACAAAACCTCTTACTGGAAATTGCTTTTAGCCAAAGGTCTGATTCAGGGTTTTGTAAAGGGAACAGTTGAACGCATTAACGTGACAATACTTAAGGATTTTGAGGTTCCACGTGTAGTGCACATGAAGGGTTTGGTCTCATACAGGTGATTTTAAATGCCAATTAATTGCTGCTGTTGTCAGTCAGTTTATAATAAGCCTAAAGTCAAATTAGTGAATCGTAAAGAAATGAAATTGAAAACAGAAAATGCCGGTTGAACCGCTTTGACTGTCCAAATGAGCCACACATGTATTTCTCAAAGTTTCCCCGTGTGGGGGGGAAATCCATACGTTTTTGAGGATGTGAGGTTGTTCATTAGAGCACAAAGAAGAAATGCCGAGACCTTTAACGCTCTGTGGTGTTTCTCCCCCAGGTAATTCTACCTGCTGGTCCCAACACTCATCACAGCCCAGGAGGGGGACCGGGCAGAAACCCTCCGAGGTACGTCTGTTGAAACTCATGATCATGATGGTGTTGTGGGATTATTAGACTTTGACTGACACATGTGTAGGTCATCTTCTGCTGTCATTCTTGATCTTTGCTGCCGTGTTTTTGTTCATTGTTTGGTTTATTTTTTGGATCTTTGGAAANNAAAAAAAAAGATGATTTTTTTTTAATCCAAAAAAAGAGAAATTGATAAACAATCTTAATGATTTAAAGAACAAATTGAGGTCTGAAATTAATTCCTGCAAAAATGAGTCTTTTTTTTTGTGACATTCATTCATGTAATCTTCCACATTGTACAGTGGGATGGAAACATACCAGCTGTTATCTGTTGGTACAGTCTGTGGACTTGATCCCTGCAGGCCACTGTACACGCCCTCTGACCAAGAGCCAATCAAATCAAAACAAAACAATGACTCTGGCCTAAGCAGGATCCTGATTGGCTGCTTCCTTGGTCGGCTGTCTGAACACAGCGTGGTCATTTTTTAACCTGTGCAAACACTTGATTTACGGTATCTCTATGGGAAAATATAAATACAAATGTTACAATTATGTTGTAAAGATGGTTATTATATATTAATTTGAGCCAAAAATACAATTTTGCACTGTAATTCTGCATTTTCTGGAGCTTATATGAGTTTTAGGATAATTAGTAGTATTCCAGATTAAATCCTTAACGCCGTTATAACAGTATTTTNNTTCATTTGTGAATATTTGCACAGAAGATTCAGAGCACTCGTATCAAAAACAACAGCACGATCAGTCCTCACTTCCTCTGGCAGCTGTAAACTGTCGAACAACAAAAACAAACATAGAGAATCCCCCTCTACATTCGGAGTGACGGAGACGTCATAATTCAGTGTTGCAGCAGTGTTTGCAGTAAAGTGTGCTGACTCTCGTTTTCATGCGACTGCTGCAGGTTTTCAGGACGGACCTGATCACCGCCATGAAGGTGCACGACTCGTACCAGCTGAACCCTGAGGACTACTACGTCCTCGCAGACCCGTGGAGGCAGGAGTGGGAGAAGGGCGTCCAGGTTCCCGTCAGCCCCCAGTCCATCCCACAGCCTGTCGCCAGGTAGGACAAATGAAAGACCGCTTTGAGACAACGAAGTCCACATGTTGGATCCTGTATTGTCCTTGAGTGGGAATGCATGAGAGGCTCATAAAGTTGCTTGTGTAGAGGCGCCTGCTCGTGTTACAGACCACTAATTTAAGAGCCTGTTTCTTTAGAGAGCCGTTGTTTGGTATCCAGCAAGGTCAAAGCTAGAGAAATGTTCAAAAACAAAACCTGTATACACACAAATCATTAAAATGCAGATTTGAAAAAGATAGATTTGTCTGCCAGTGGGCCTCATTAATGAAATTTCACTGGCATTTGGACCTTTCAGGCAGAAAGTCCTTCAAATCATTAAAATGCTCAGTTATTCGTGACTTCAACAGGATCTACTCCTGCGAGGAAAAACAACGGCCAAATATTTAATGTCTAATCTCGATCACGTTTGCTCTGATTGTTATGGCACAGAAAATGTCTCTTGCGTGTAATGAAGCCAGAACATTTCAAAGCGCATTTGCTGAAAGGATAAGTGTCTACAGAAAATGGATGGATGGATGGATAGTACCAAACTGAAATGTGTCCTGACTGTGCTGTGCAGGGTGTTGGCAGAGAAAGGAAAGGAGGTCATGTTCATCAGGCCGAAGAAGTTGATCCGGACGTCGGGCACCGAGGCGCTGGGCTACGTGGACATCCGGACGCTGGCGGAGGGGATGTGCCGCTACGACCTGAACGAGGAAGACGTGGCCTGGCTTCAGACCACCAACGAGGAGTTTGCAGAGATGGGTGAGTCACAGAACAGATGTTTGGACTGAGGCGGATGGTTTGGCAAAGGCTGGTAGTCATTTAGTAGGTTTTCCTGTAAGTAAAATCTTTCTTTGTAATCTGATGTTATAATTTATTTTAATTTATTTCGAAATTCTTCTTTCAAGAGGTCAGAGTTGAGCTGCAGAGATGAAAGGGATTTCAGCAGCATGGTTCATTAAAGAACAGTCTTGCTGTACACTAACACAGCCAGTTTGTTTTGTTTTCCACAGCAGCCATTTCTCCCCGTCAGTAGTCTCTGAAGTTTCTTTGGGCAAGAAACTAAATTGATTGCTAAGATTATCAGTGGAAGGTCTTGACTGCAGTCATCAAGTTAGTTTTATAGTCTGAATTTTAGTGTTATTCCAACACATTTGAAGATGCTTTGCTTGAATGTTTTACTCAAACTTGCTTGTGGAAGGAAAACGAAATAAAAGCTAAAGTATCAGATTAACTTTCATTATCATCCCTGATTGTGAAAACAAAACCACACCACAGCTTTACAGTCCGAAAAACCTCTTTTCTTCAACAAAATAATTTGTGATTCTTGTGTCTTGTGTTTCTATCAGGCTTTGGGCTCACAAAGTTTTTGTTTTTTCGAGTGGAGACTCCTGTTGTTTGTCTCCTGATTTATTTCAGGCTGCTTGTGATGCTTTGACCACATCTTTGTTTAGATGCACATTGTTGAGCTCTTTCTATGGTGTCCTTTTGGTCAGATGATTCACGGAGTAAATATCATAGTTAAACCTATAATTAAGTGCATTGTCACTGTTGGGTAAAAAATGTCAGCCGTTTAAAAGCCCAGTGGTTATATAAATTTCTCAAGTTGAAATGTAAAAATTATGAAACTGGACTTTTGTGGAGGCGATTGGAGGTTTTCACGACAGCGATGTGCCTGATCACGTCTTGCCAAAGGCTGTCTGGCTACTTAACTTTGTGACAAACAAATCAGGAAAAACTTTCACTCCCTACTTTTCCAGCCATGGCGCCGTTGGACGAGATCACCATGGAGCGGGTGATGGAGGAGTTTGAGCACTGCTGCCACGAAAACATGACGCACGCCATGGAGACGGAGGAGGGGCTGGGCATCGAGTACGACGAGGACGTGGTGTGTGACGTCTGCCAGTCGCCCGACGGGGAGGACAACAACGAGATGGTGTTCTGCGACAAGTGCAACATCTGCGTTCACCAGGTCAGAGGTCAACAACACACAGGCTCATTGAACTCACTTTTACTAAATGGTTACTGTGTGCTAAACAGTTAAATCTCTGATTAATAATATCTTCCGTTATGCTTTTTGTTGTGGTCTGGGTGACGTTTAGTCAATATTATTTGTTCCCCTTTTTGATGTATTGATTAGTTGAGCTTCGTACACTTTCTAGTGTTATTACCACACGAGTTTAAGCGACTTCTACTGTCTGTCTAGATTGAATTACTTTATATAAGAGTATCAGCTGAATATCTTAAAAGTAAATGATTTAGTTTCCCACTAAAATTGCACCTTTTACTCCCTCTAATAAACTCACTGAAAACATAGTGAAAATTCTATGAAGTAATTGAAATACAGCCCGAGGCAACCGCTGATTTAACCTCAGACACAATCAAGAAAATTAATAAAATCCAACACGTACCATAAGTAGAGGTTCTGTACAGTCTCCTGGTTTATTTGCAACAATAATAAGTAGACATGAGTTATAACACAATCCATTAATTGAAAGGTAATGTCAGCTTTATGCCTCCTTACCTGTGCAGTTACTTGTAATAAGAAGTCACAGTGTGGTTTAGGATAAATTATGATGATTAAAATATGTTGTTTATGGTCCAAAGTCTTTTACTCGTGCAGATCACGATGGGAATTTCTTTTTTTTCTGAAATTCTCTTGCGTTCCCTTTGCAATACGTTTTGCATTCCCTCTGGTCCACAGAGAAAGGTTGAGCTGTATTATGATTATATTATGACATATCATGTAGTAGACTGCCGCCGCTGGTTGTGACCACAGCGCGAGACGGTGCACCCTCAGCTGTGGCTGCCTCAGGCTCATTGCAGCTAGACGGATAACTAGCAGAGCTAAGTATCATGACTTTAACTGTGTGATGACAGAGCTTAGGCCATTGATGTTGCTGTGATTGTGGCTGTAGTAAAAATATAATGAGTGGAACACTTAACTACATGCAGAGGTTGTATGAGTGCAGTGAGTTGACGTGGTTGTCCTGGCTGAGCTTCGTATTGAATCTGCTGTATTCTTGAACTCCTGTTTGGTAACACGTCTGTTACATCTGATAGAAGCTCCGCAGGTTCAGATCCCGTGTGGCTCAACGCTGCTTTCTTGGCTAATGTCAATGGGAGCAGTAAAGAGTAGTCACAGCACAGCTGCCGTAGCCACATCCAGAGCATCAAAGATTCAACCACAAATGCAGCCGTAGTCCGATCAGTAACCATCTCCATAGCCGCAGCTTCGACCAGCACAGCCAGACAGAGCAGCTGGCAGCGCAATGAGCAATAAGTGCATAATGTAAAGTGTCACGGGGGGAATGTATATATTGAATTGTAAATATTGCGAGGTAACTCATAATTTATTGCGAGGGAACGCAAAACAGGCTCGGCTTCCCACTGGGACCCCTCGGAAGCTGCGTACCAACTACATCGCTGTTGGGCAGGATTTTCAGACATGTTCCTCCACTTTGTGATTAGGGATGGGCATTTCAAGCAAAAATACTATTCGATAATCACTGGGAACTATTCGACGAATCTTCGAATACCCCACTTGTCCTGGCAGTACTGGTTTAGTTCAGTAGTTGCGCCTGTTGTATCCCATTTTCCCATTTTGTTTTATGTTTTACCGACGCGTACTACCAGGCACCGGGAAAAACAAGGGAAAAACTATTTTTAAAACAAAACGATAGTCGCACAAACTATTTGATTTTTTATAATTTCACGACTATTCGAAAATCATGACCCATCCCTACTTGTGATGGTGTTTCCTCTGAAAAGAATGATGGGGGTTTTGTTAAAAATCACAGCTAAGATGTGAAGAGTAATCAGTCAAGACGAAATCTATAATGAAATGCTGCTCATTTAACACAGCAAGGTTTTTAACCAAACCATGAGACTTAATTTGGCCGTCTGAAGATCGTTTCACTGTGGTGAAAACCAAAATGAAAACAGCTCGTCTTACATTTCAGATCAGCTGTTGCTGTGGTTTCATCTGACATATGTACACACACACACACACTCTCTTTCCCTGTCTCTTCATTTGTTGCCGCTGTTTTGATTGCTGCTTGCTGTCTGGAAGCTGAGCCGCCCTCTTTGTTTGCGTTTCTCACCAGGCGTGTTACGGCATCCAGAAAGTCCCAAAGGGCAGCTGGCTGTGCCGGATATGCGCCCTCGGCATCCTGCCAAAGTGCCAGTTGTGTCCTAAGAAGGGTGGAGCCATGAAGCCGACCCGAAGTGGAACCAAGTGGGTCCACGTCAGCTGTGCCTTGTGGATTCCAGAGGTGAAGATAAAATCTACCTGTTTACATTAATGTACCTTTTTACGTTTTTTAGATACATGTCGCTCATCTCGTTTTCCATGTAGTATTCCAGCACTGTGTGAATCCAATTTAACTTTGTATGTCACAAACACATAGAAATTCCAGCCTGATAGGAGGGTTTTTTCTTCTTTTTAAAAAACAGTTTTTAATCATTGAATTGTTGAATTATTGAAATGTTTTTACTGACATTGGCCTTGATTTAAACTATTTTTCAACTGGTAAACGACTTACTTTGCAGTTAGAAAAGGCGATCCATCCCTGTGAATGAAACGCCAACAATCACCAGTGTCAACATTAACTTTTTCAAAGAAGTTAACATCACTGTTTCTTATAAATGCTCAGAAAAGTTTCTTCCCCTGGTAAACAGAACATTTTTACTGCCCAAAATACAAATTTTAACTAGAAGCTCTTCTTTTACATGAGGCTGTTTCTTCTGTTATGTATAGAATAATCTAAAAAATAATCATAGTCTGTAAAAGGAAATGAAATTAAAGGTGAATTTGACATAGTTACCGCCTTAAATGTTGGCTTTCTAAAGGATGAACTTGTTTAGCTTTGACAGCGTTGTTGTAGAATATTATATGACTCAAAACACATGACATGAAAATGTACCGGTAGCTTGAATTAATTAAATTGTCATGTCTTTGTTATTTTTTGGGGCAAACACCATGAAACCCTGGCAGCTGTTTATGAAATGAGTGAAAACAACAGCAGACACTAACTGGAGCTTTTATTTCTCCTGGAGCATCAGTCGCTGAACATTTCTGCACACATGGTGGTGATTTCTCTCGGCATGTGTCGATGTGTGTGGATTTCCGAATGAGTCAGCACCACCTGCGCTGACATGTGAACAGCACGTGGCTCACGTTATGTGTTGAATCTCTTGTGCAGGTGAGCATCGGGAATCCAGAGAAGATGGAGCCGATCACCAACGTGTCCCAAATTCCCAGCAACAGATGGGCTCTGATCTGCTGCCTGTGCAAAGAGAAGACCGGAGCGTGTATACAGGTAGAGTCGCCGCTCGCATTTCACTCCCGCAGCGCAGAAGCACATTTAATGAGACGTGAAAAGCAAAGCGTGACCCAGCGTGTTGGAGTAATTCACACTGCAGAGCGTTTCCTCTGCTTTTCACAACCAAACAAATGTGAGAAATTAAATTATAATGATTTCACAGCTCAGCAGGTTGGAGGAGTGAGGAGGCACAAAATCTGAAACGTTTCAGAATCAGCTTTATTGGCCAAGTATGTGAACACATTCAAGGAATTTAAGTTGCTCTCAATGTGACACACAGAAATACACAAAGATAGGTAAATATAAACATTTAACTATAATGTACATACAAGTAGGTGAAAAAATAGGTGTATATATAAAAAGCAACAATGAACAACAACATATAATACCGATACACAAGTCATGTGTTTCTGTGAATTGTAAAACAAATATAAAGTGCAAATGAATAAATATTGAATGGGTGAAGTAATAGATTAGTTTATATACATGAAGTTGGTGGTTAATGTCCAGTAAATGCATTTATACACGTCTACATACAGTATATACAGTGTGCAGGATTTATATTTGACAATGATGATGATACATGTTTTATGTTTTATAAATCTTGACGCCTCAGAGTAACAGTATAAGAGTAAAACCGCCAATTATTAATGTCACCAGTTAGTTCTAGTGTAATGCAAGTATGAATAATATGTATAAACAATTACAGTACAGGTATATTACCAACAAGCCTACATGTGTTGTAGTTGTATAAAAAGACTCCTTATTCAGCTGCTGCCATTTTACCAGCTTGAGTATCTTCAACAAACACCCTCTGTTAATAATAATAACTTGTAATAATAACTTTATTTATATAGGACCTTTTTAAAAAAAAACAAATCCATTTTTTTCATTCAACAAAATAATTTCAAATGTGGTTCAAGTTGTGACAGAAACGGCCATATAATTACATAAAAATACAGTTTTTAAAAAAAGATCTTTCTTGTTGATATCTTGTTAATGTCTAACCGATGAAAAAGCAAAAAACAAGAGTCAGAATCTCATCAAGCGTTTGGTTCCAGTTTATTCTTGGATAGAAACACAACTAGTACTCAAAAAGCCCAGTTTGTCTACACTTTGATTGGCAAACTGGGATTTGTTCTTCGTCTTTTGTTTCTTATAATTAATAGTCACGTTGGCAGTCGTTTTAGTTGCAGCATTAAAAATAATAAGGCGAGCAGCAGCAGAATGACTCCACTGAATGGGTCTGATTTTGAATCATTCACGAGTCATTTGCTGTCTTTTAATTCCATACTACACNNCTTAGAATCAGTGTAGTGTGGATATGGGACACAGCTGTAGACGTTGGTGTGTTGTGGATGTCTGAAGGTCTAATGATGTTGTGTTTGCTGCTGTAGTGCTCAGCGAAAAACTGCCGGACTGCCTTCCACGTGACGTGCGGCCTCCACGCCAGCCTTGAAATGAACACCATCCTCACCGAGGACGACGAGGTCAAGTTCAAGTCCTACTGCCCCAAACACTCCGGGCTCGAGGGTGCAGAGTCCAGGGACCGAGACTCGGGAGGCGAGGAGGAGAAGGAGAGCGCCAGAGACAAGAAGGGCAAGAGGAGAGGCAGGGTGAGAGTGGAGGAAGACGCCGCCTCCTCCTCCTCGTCTTCCTACGTGGCTCCTCAGCTCATCAACAGAGCGCCCGGCGATCTAGAGGGACTCAGCAGCCGCCAGCAGGAGAAGAGAGTCAACCTCCGCAAGCTGAAGCTGCAGGCGATGGAGGAAGACTTCTACCAGTATGTGGAGGTGGAGGAGGTGGCCAGCCACCTGAAGCTGCCGCCGGAGGTGGTGGACTTCCTCTACCAGTACTGGAAACTGAAACGCAAAGCCAACTTCAACCAGCCGCTCCTCACGCCCAAGAAGGACGAGGAGGAGAGCCTGGCACGCCGCGAGCAGGAAGTGCTGCTGCGACGCCTGCAGCTCTTCACGCACCTCCGGCAGGACCTGGAGCGGGTAGGTTTCTACTTCCCCTGCAGCAAGGCTCGCAGGAGCACAGAGAGCAGCAGAGGCAAGAAGGAAAACATCTTCAAGAGGAGGGAATGACTTCCTGGTGGTCTAAGAAACAGTTTAAATAAATGTTCATAAATTCTGAGTGCGGTGGAAAAGTTTGCTTGTTTGTAGATAAGATTTATTGATCCCAAGAGAGATTCATGTTAGAAAACAGAACTATTTCAAATAACAAAAATGACATACATTAAGAAATTAAATGCAAAGGCTGTGTAGATTACAACACCTTAGAACTATTTAACTATACAACCAACAGGAGTTGAGAAACTCAACATTGTATTACAGCTTGACATCATATGGCAGCTTTCTCCTGCAGATGAGACAAGAAGCAGTCACAAAAATCTCAAAATCCACAAAAAAATAATCAGCTGTTTCCATATCTCTGGAAACAGTCTGTGGTCCACGTCAACCTCTAGACCCTCAGGGAGCCTCCAACCTTTCTTTTAGGTTTAGAAAGGGACCCTTTGTGGCTGTGGTGAATCAATGAAGTGTTGTTCGTCACAGCTCAAGTGTTTATGTTGACTAATTGTGGAGGTAGGCACAGCTTGCTAAATGTGAAATGAAAAGGCAGTTTTTATGCTCAGATTTTGCAGCCTTGCTTGGAAATTAAATAAAAAACTGGGGAAAAATGTGGGCCACATTTACTAACTTCTAAACATTTGTATCTGGCCGCCTGTAGTTTAGACCATACAAGCTTTAGACCATATACATGAAATTGTGCATTTTATTTGTGCTAATATAATCAGTCCAGGAGTACAAGTCGGTAAGCCCTGTTGAAGTATAGTGACTTGTTAAGAGTCATACTGAAGTAAAACCATGTAGCTGTAGTGCATGTACTGTACATGAAATAAATATAGGCATAAGTATGAGTAATAAGCAGAATATGCATAGACATATATAAAATTATACATAATATATTACTATATAACACGTGAAATAGAAATAGAACACAGTATTATGATCTGAAATAGGGCTGCATAATAGTTTAAAGAGTTTAATCATTTAGTTTTTAAAATGTCAGAAAATGCCCATCACACTTTTATCCAGAGCCCAAGGTGACGTGTTGCTGTCCGAAGATATTCACTTAACTTTGACATCGTTTCAGTGTCTGAGCTCATGACGATCTGTCGCTCCTCAGGTTCGTAACCTGACCTACATGGTGACTCGGAGGGAGAAGATGAAGCGCTCGCTGTGGAGAGTCCAGGAGCAGATCTTCCAGCACCAGGTCCGACTGCTCGACCACGAGCTGCTCACAGGTGAGTCAGCAAGACGAGACGGCATGAGGCTCATCCAGTCAATGATGAATCTCATTCTGGTACATGTCGACTGTCTGATGGACTTCTAAAATTATTGTTAGACAATTTACTATTTTACAATTTTAGGTAACAAAACAGCATTCAAGGTCATATTGTAATCTATATACCAAGCTGGCAGAGAAGGTTTTACTGCAGCCTTTAAACATTTATATAATCATGTCTGTATCCACAGTGTTATATTACAAGAACAACAGGTCTGACTGTGACACAGAACAGCCATTTGTATAAGAAAATATAATTATAAAGTCAACATTTGGATACATAAAGTCAACAAAGAATATTGATTTTGAGCAGTATAGTTGGTTTAGTTTTATTCTGTCATAAACAACCTACAAATATTCACAAACCACCCAAAAATATGAGACACAAATTAAATGTACATGGACGTGCAGAAACAAGAAACGTGACCTGCAGATTTAATTATAGCAGATAAATATTTCTCATGATACAAATTGTACATTTTTACTAAAATGCAGTCCATTCACCCGCCTCTCCTCTCTCCATTTCTTTGAATAAAACGTGTCTCACATAATCTGACCCCACACACTGAAAGGATATCGATTCAAAAGTTTTAAATTTACATGATCTGATTTTTAATAATTTGGGTTAGGGCTGGCTAACTATGGTTGAGATCACTATAATGATACTAATCAGGCTATTTTCCTGTATCACAAAATGGCAAAATAATCAAACTGTTCAAAGTAAAAAAAACAGTGTTCTGCATTATATCAGACCAAAAACTTCAATAACTAATTTTGTCAGTTTTTCATTACAGCCAGAAAGGAATCCTTAATTTGAACAACAGAAGTTTGTAGATTAATCGCATTATAAGAGCAGATCATAGCAATATGACTCCACTGACAGTCAGTAGAAGATAATATAAAAATATTGTACTGAATTCGTGTCTGTATCACTTGTGTCTGTTGCAGGTGATCCTTCAGCGAAGGATTTGGAGAAGCTCTTCTCTCTGGGCTGGTTATCCTCTCAGGGCTCCCAGTCTCGCTCCTCCTGGAGCCACTCTGGACTGAAAACCAAACGAGGGTCTTTAAAGCAGGAAAAAAGGAAAAGCAGCGACAGAAAAGGCGTCTCTGACTCCCCGCACACACACAAGAAGGACAATCTGAGCAAACCACTGGAGACGAAGGACAGTAAAGGCTCCCGAATCAAAGAGTCTGGGCCTGCTGAGGCCGCAGGCGACGCCAAAATCCAAAACTCTGAGATCAGCCCGGAGATTCAGTTCCCAAAACTTCAGAAACCAGACGTCGTTCAGGAAACCATCACAGTGAAGCTGCACAAACCTGAGAGCAGGAAAGGTCCGAGGAGGGAGGCCCCGGGGCCCGAACACGAGGCGCTGGCCAGACGGAAACGTGACAACGACCACGAACAAGAGGAGAGGAGGAGGAAGAGGAGGAGCGACGTGACAGAAAGTCTCTCCAGCCAGGTGAAGAACAGATTCGGGTCAAAACATCTGGAGAAAACCGTGTCCATCAGACTGGTCGATATCAGGAACTCTGACACCGACGACTACTTCATAGACGAAGGAATGACCAAAAGAAGCCACGTCTCTCTGGATGTGATGACCAACACTAAACTCAACAGAGCTGGCGTGGTCTCCGACGATGCCACCAAAGCCAACGGTTGGCTGAGGAAAACCCACGCGAACGGCTCGCACGCACCCAACAGACCTGCGGCCGGACATCTGAAAGGCTGGGGGAAATTCAGGATCCCGAAGAGGAGCGAGAGGCCTCTGATGGCGACGATGAAGGAGGAGCAGCAGCAGCAGCAGGAGGAGGAGGAGGAGGAGGAGCACCGCAAGCCGCAGCTGAGGCCGCTGACCAACACGCCAGAGCCGACGTACCCCAGGACCAGACTCCGCACGGGGACGGAGAACGACGGCTACACCTCCGACTCCAAACCAGGCGACGGCGAGATGGAGCCCTGCCTGAAACGATGCCACTCCCACCAACTGAGGGGCGACTCGTCTCTCGGCCGGCGCTACGGGTCTGACATCATCCGCCGAGGCGTGCTGGCCTCCTGATGGCGGAGCAACACTTGTTGAAAATAAGCTGCACTGTGTTAGTCGGGAAAGAACGACGGTCGCTCTTTGTACCTTTATTTTTCTGGATGAATCATAAAATGCCTAGATTAAAAACAGAGCTGATATTTATTTTTTATTTGTAACATATGTAAATCTGGGAAATATTTTACCTTTTACTTTATTTTGAGCTAGTTTTTATTTTTTTCCCCTTAAAAGTAGAAAGATGTCAAGTTGCCACTTAAACGCTCGCTCAGATATTTACAAGCAAAAGCATCAACTAGGGAGGAGTTGTGACGTTGCTTGGGACCATAAGCTTGCAATGTAATTTTTTTTTTTGACATAGTATTAAACTCAGTTGCACTTAGTTGAAAAAGCTGACAGATAATCTTCATCCTGTCGGCGAAATAGGACTCTATAGATCTTTTTTTATCAAGCTTCATCGGACTTAACAGCTACAAACAGGAAGTCAAACTGCCCTTTTATCGCTATTTAAACTCCAGCTGACATCATTTCTTCAGTCTGTGATTGTTGAACATTTTGAATCTGGAATCCACAAACAAACAAACAAAAAAAAAGGAAATTCAGAATGACGTTTTACTTGTCATCAGCACTTAAGTGTAATTGAACTGCGATCGTATCGTATCCATCATGTGCCTAACTTTTATTTGAAGCGTTTGCACTACGAGAGGACGGCACAGGTGTGAGGTATGAGTAGAGTTATTTTTACACTGAAAAATTAAAAAGCGTTTTGTACCCTCGGCCGCTGCTGTACTACTGTTATGCAAAATGAAACTTGTTTTGTCTTTGTCTTAAAGAGGAATAAAAACTCTGGAGGACTGAAGTCTGGGATCCGTGTATGATCAATGTTTACCTTCACAAGCTGTTCTTCAGGAATTCAAAACTTCAAACTAGCAACCTTCCCTGTACGAAGCAAATGTTATCTTAAAGGGGGGAGGGGGTCATCTTTAGTTTACTGATCAGTAGGGCTGATAAAACATTTAACTAGAGTTTCGGTACAGACGCCAGAAGAATACATTGTTTTTGAGCTGAAATGATTAGTTGATCACCAGTAATTAATCAGCAGTTATTTTGGTAATCGATTAATTAATTAGGTCATATTTCAAGCAAACATTTCCAAACCTTACTTGGTTCAGATTCTCAAATGCAGTGGTGGAATGTAACTACGCTCCCCTGAATATGAGACAAGAGATCAACAGTTCAGCTTTTATTTCCAGGTATTTACATCTGGATCTGATACACAACTGACAGGTGTGTTTTGTTGCCCTGGTGTGTCCTATTACATTGATTATTCAAACAATAAATAGCGCTGAATGTCTACGTTCAGTTTCAGATTTGGGTTTTGCCTGTGCAGACTGCATTTATAGTTAGAGGTGTAACCAACATGAAAACCAGAGAGCTGTCTATGGGTGAAAAACAAGCAATTGTGAAGCTGAGAGAAGATGGAAAATCAATCAGAGCCATTGCACAAACATTGNAAATTTCCTTACTTTTTGTGCTATGTTTATTTTTTCAGGAGAAAGTAGTTCCAATGAAAATGGTTCACAGTGAGGTCTGTGGATTATTCAGAGTAATAAGGAGGCTTTCTGTAAAGACACACTGACTTTTAATGTATATTTTTTAGTACTTTGGAGGTAAATGGAATTTAATTTGTGCTCAGTTTATTGGAGACAGAACTCTCAAAACCTGGACACTTAAAAACTGAAACTATCTGCATCAATAGATACCACTGGGGGTAAACTGGAAAATGTGAAATAATTTGAGTGAGTAATGTGAAGTGGATGTTTAGATTTCTTTCTTCCCCACTGAGAAACAGAAGGAATCACACTCTGATCTACAATGGGTCATTTCATTTGGTACAAATCTGTAATATAGTCTGATCTTTGAGTATAATTTGAAGTCCCAAATTAATCTTAGTTTCCCCCAAATCATAAAAGTAAACCTCGATTTACCTCTACTGGTATCAGGCCATGCGGATAGTTTTGGTTTCATTGCCCAGGATTTGAGATTTGTGCCCCCAACACAGTTCAATGAAGGTAAACTGACATTTGTCACTGGTGCTCAAAGCACTGAAAATAAATAAATGAAATTTCATTCACCTCCATTGATTGGTGGGGACACAGATCTTAAAACCATGCCACATAAAGCTTAAACTATGTGCATGCTTAGAGACCACTAGCAGCAAGTTTAAACCCATTACAATGCAAGTTGCAGGGCCGTAACTAACCACTGGTTTCGTTATCGATTGATTAATCAGTTGTTTGATCCATAAAATTTTAGAAAATAAAAAAATGTTCATCACAATTGATGAAAGTTCCAGAGTTAAATGTTTTGTTTTGTCCAACCAGCAGTCAAAAATCAGAATTTTTTTTTTTTTTTAAAACAAAGAACTTCGATTATCGAAATAATTTTCCATCAATGAACTAATCATTTCAGCTCCAGTCAGCTGGATTAAACTGTAAAATTTTACCACAAAGATAAATGTGTAAGTTTTAGTCTTCCCAGAATAGTTTGAGTAGCATTCTTAAAAATATCTAAAACTGGTTTTTAAGGCTTCAAACTGAACTTAAACAGCTCTCAAGCCATTTGGATCAGTTTGATTTAAAGTCATATTAAAGAGCTTTAATCTGCCACAAGAGACGCATTTTAAAATCAGTACTGGACAATAACAAAAGTCAGCCGGGTGCAGATGCATGTTTGGTCACTTTTTATTGCACGATTCAACAGACGTGAGATCCTGCACAAAAGTGTTTCAGCACTGCATCAAGAAA
>NTHP01000687.1:167111-180072 GCA_003416845.1 Oplegnathus fasciatus
AAAAAAACATACAATGTCAGAGAAATTGTATGATATTTACAATAGATGCATCACTATTACCACTTATACATTATGTACATATTAGTCTCTGGTTTACTATGACAGTAGTTACAGAATGAAACCCCTACGCACACGTTACACTTCAGCCCTACAGGGAATTACAGTGCTTACAAAAATAACTGGCTGGACTACATTCACTCAACACAAGGTTAGGATACATACAAAGTCGAAAATACTTGTACGAGACTTGCTGCACCTCTGGACATGTCTCATTCACACGCCCTGGGAAAAATTAAAACAAAAAAAAAATAAAAAAGGTGCAGTTATAAAAATGGCCTCCTGCTGCGTCTGTAAAACTCATATCTGGTTTTTCTAGAAGTTTTCCCCGAGGAAGCAAAGAAAAAGCACGGATAGTGGCTTTAAGATAAAATGGCCGAAACGAGCCGCCTGATTGGTGAGCTTTAGATTCTTACTTTTTATGAATGTCAAGTATGTAATTAAAAACAGCACCAAGAATCGTCTGTAGCTTCAGTGTTGCTGGAAAAAAACCCCTAATGACCGATTGAAAAGAGAGACGGATGACAGAAACTCCTCTAAATGTTGTTTGCTTGACTTAAATATGACAGAACAAATACAAAAAACAAATCACTGTTGGGGAAAACTCTCCAAAATGTGAACACAAAGAATTAAGATGAGCAGCTTGTGCGTTTTTTCCCTCCCTCTTCTTTTTGCTTAACCAACATGCATCTTTTCACCGGAACCAATGGGCATCTGAAATGGTGTCAGAGCTCCCAGTATGGTGGCCAGTTTAGGACATTTCAGACTCACTTTGTAACACTCATCTCCACATTTCCAGACTTGGCTTAGTGTTACTAACAGCTCCACTCTGATAGACTTCAGGCTCATACACCTGTACCATTATGATGCAAATTTTAATATCGACTTTGAAAGACCTTAAAATAAGGTTCTTCTGTGCTCCTTGTGAACCTGGAGTCAGTTTCACAAAAACAAAAAATTTGCAAGCACTTCTCGCAGATGAGTTCACAGAAGATCGCTCACAAATTGCAGATAAATTTGTCCTGAAGAGCACTCACACGATCATGCATAGGTTGTCAGTCTGGCATTTGGTTTGGTTAAAATGAGAAATGATCTTGTGTTGCAAAAAAGCTCCAGCGACACATCAGCTGCAGCTACAGCTGGTTCAGCATCAGGACTTCACTTGAGTTCGACAGTTAATATCGAAATGTGCACTAGAAATCATATGGTACATGTAAACCAGGCATATGTCTCAAAGTGATGAGCCTCAGTTTCATTAGACTGGACCTGTTTGCATAGCATGTTAGCACCAGCGAGTGTTCACGTGACCAGAAAATTCAAGACGGTGTATTGACAAGATAGCACGATACGCACGAGGGCTGCAACTGCAATGATTATTTTCACCATTGATCAATCTACCTTATTTTCTCAATTAATTGGTTGGTCTTTAAATCTCAGATTACATTTATCACAATCGAGAAGCTGGAACCAGGGAGTGTTTGACATTTTTTCCTTGCTAAAATCAACATATATATTTGCATATAATTTTTCTATCAATTGACTTATTGTTTTAACTCTAATATCCATTAAACGTGGGTTTACTTTGCAGACATCTGTCCTTTATATTTGTTTGTTTCTGAGTTTCTCAGTTGTAAGTTTGACTTAGACGTTGGATGATGCAAATGGTATTTATCACTGGTAATAATAGTAACTCCAATCGACATAAAGGCAGCATTAACATCACGCTTTAAGTACAGCTGAGGCTTCAGAAGTGCAGCTGGAGCTCACGGACTTCGCAGAGTGACGAACGTTAAAGTCTGACAGCACAGAGCTGAGTCCAACATGTCCTAAAATGGCCTCTATAGTTTTCTTAACCCTCCTCGTAATGCTTCATGTCAAGTACAAATATGAAAAACTCACCAAAATTGGAGTTACAAGGTGTTAGCCAGTGTGAGGTTAGCCTGTGTTAAAGTATTAAACAACAAGCAGGATGCAGAGTTGAGACTAAAAACCTCCTGAGGATTAAAACAAGTTGAGGTCTTTCTTTTAAAACCTCAGCAGCAGATGAACTACTCAATGAATTTATCATCAATTAAAAGCCCGAACAGCGACACTGAAAGGCCTGAATCAGCATGATGTAGAAAAACAAACAGCACCTTAAGGTTAGGACTCAAAACTCTAAGAAAAACGTTCACGTGTTCCTTCATTTATCTGGTTTAGCATTGAGCATCAAAGACCTATAAACCTCCCAGTAGTGTTTTTATGTCAGACGGCAGTTTAAGAGCGCTCTCGGTTTAATACTTTCTGTAGTCCCTCGTTGTCTGGACAGGCAGGTAGATAAATGGTTTGTGGCGCCATCGTTCAGCATGCTGATACAAAAAANNAAAAAAATCATTCAAATCTAAACAGTAAAACTGAGCTAAGACAAAATAACAGGTTGTAAAATAGCAAACAAATGTCTACAGTTAAATGTAACCTATGGCTACGAGATAGAAGTAAAGAGGTCATCTGAGGCCTATCCATAGTGTCTTGGTGTTCGATATTACATCTGGAATATATACACTATATATAAAAATAAAAACAATCCATTTGGCAACCTGTTTGATGTCTCACACTACTCCAGTAATGATAATTTTGGTCTTTGATATACACATATATAGATATAACTATAAAACTCTGCTGTTCAAGATCATCCGTGTTGAGTGACGGGGGCGACTGAGATTCAAGTTAGCAGGCGGTGACGCTGCCGCTCAGTTTTACTTCCGGCCGTTTCAGTTTGTCTGCAGAAACCAACTGGTTTCTTTTGTTATTCTAAAAAAAACAAAAAAAAAATAAAAACAAAGACGGCAACAAAACAAAATGAAAAAGGCAGTTTGGTTGGTGGAAGAATGAGTGTTAGAATCCACTAGCCGAAGTTTCCTGACCTGCGCTCGCTCCGCTGCTTTGTGCTTTACCACAGATGGTTCGCCTCAGTGCAGACAAGTGAAAACAAACCTGAAAATGTTAAAAAATAAAAATAGGAAACGTTTGAGCAGTTAGCTGGAGGCTGCTGCTGCCGAGCACGTGAGAGATCAGCGGCTTTCCCTGATGACGAAGATGTACAGTGCCTTGGTTCTTGTGATCTTGAAGACAATATTACGTGGGGTTTATATTTGTTCATGAGCGGAAAAGCAGGTGTCAGAGTCTAGTTTGGTGTTCTGGCTCTCTGAGGGGGGGGTCAAAGGTCACTTTAGGCCTCTGCCGCTTTCCTCTTGGAGCCCTTCGTTTTGGCCTCGGCTCCCTCTGCCTTCCTGGAGCCTTTCAGAGGACGGCCGGCGATGGTGGCAGTAGTGGCGGTCGTCTCAGAGTTGACATCCTGATCCTGGTTGTCCGTTCCCTCCAGCTCCTCGTGCTCCAGACAGCACAGCTGTCCTGTGGGGGGCCAGGGACGCAGCGCCCCCTCCTGGTGAGCCTTGCAGAAGGAGTTGGGGCAGAGCTGGCAGAAGGCCTCAGAGTTTTTCCCGCAGACATCACAGTGATGCCAGGGGCAGTCCCAGCGGCCTGCAGGGAGGACGAATGATATGGACACGAAGTTTTATACATTATACTGCTTATATCTACAGAGACAAAACCTTGGTTAAATATAAATAACGTTTAGCAGGTGCCACCAAACATAATTTAAAATTTTACGAATTTAAAGGCTGTGATATTCTGTCTTTATTTTTTGCATGAAATGTTTTAGAAAGCCCCCTGAAGCAGATTCGTTCTCAGCTGACTCAATCATCACAATAACTAAAAAGGTCTCTAGAAAATAAATTAAAATCATTTCAATTAAAAATGATTTTAAACAGTTGTCCAAATTTTTTATATACTACCTTCTTAGTTTTTCATTTACAGGTTAGTGCATGTGTGTGTTTTATGTCAGCCAGATGCCTGGGGGTTGTGTTAACAGGAAAAACTCTTGTAAAATGTTTATTTCGTTTCTTATTGATAATCAATAAAAAGCCTTTTACAGAAATTAGGATCTACAGCTGTCCTTCCAGTTGCATGTGGTGAATATCAGTGACTCAGCATTAACTGTGACGGCTGCAGCGTTATAGTTAAGGTGTTCCTTACCGAAGGGTCTCTTGGTGAGGTTCAGGCAGGACAGGTGGTAAGCTTTGGTGCAGGTCTTCTTGTCACAGAGCACCAGCTGCCCTCCGTCACCGCAGCGGAAACACTCGTCCTCGGACTTCTTCTTTCCCTCAGATTTCCTCTTTTTATACTTTCTCTTCAACCTCTTTCCTTTTGGCTCGGCTGTGTGGCCGTTCTGCGGAGAAGACGCCAGGTTGGGATCAATTTGATCAATGGCTGAATGGATTTTTAATACTATTTTTATTTTTTTTCATGTTTTGAAATACTGCGCGTCATCACAAGGAGGAACTAAATTCTAAAAGAACTAAACTTTAATGGAAACTTCAGTGGAAAGTTCATCTTCTAATGCAGGAAAGAAAGCAATGAATTCACTGAAAACACTGTATCACTATATAAGTCATATTCAATACATGCCAGCTAAGTGAAAAGGTTGTAATTATCTTTTTCAGTGTACCGACTCTCCCTGAACCTGCCTCGACCACTTCAACTCTCAACTCAAGTCTTTCAAACTGCTGGAAACACCTGAACATGACGTGTAAACACATTTGTATCCATGTCCCAAAAACAGTACTGTCGATGTAACGGACGCTTTTATAGTGGTTCTGGTAACTTGAATCTACGGCTCTGATTATAAAGCTCACCTTAGGTCGATCACCAAGGAAACCGCTGCAGTTGGGAGCACCGCAGCGACAGACTGTCTTCTCATTCCCGAGGCAGTCCAAGTTGTAATTAAAGGTCAGCTCAGTCCCTATACAAGAAACATATTTAGGAAAAAAATTAACACGATGAGCACTTTTCATTGTTCTTATTTTATTGTAAATGTAATTATTCTTCAAACACGTGACACTTGAATCTGCAGTCAAAGCTCCAGCCAGTCTCGTTCGTGACTCGTCTCACCTGCTGGGATGTCACAGACGGCGAACAGGCCGACCCGCGTGTCGCCGTTCACCGTCCACTTCTGCGTCTCACAGTTGGGCTGACAGCTGTGGTTCATGAAGCGAGAGTAGTTTCCCTTCGGACCGGCGTCAATGATCCGGTCCTTAAAAAGATGAAGAAATTCTGAATAAGCGACTCGTTGCATCCATCTTCAACTTAAATCTTTTATATTTCGTCATTATATTCTCAGTTTCTTGCACCAACATTACAACTGACACAGCACATCCACTACTCTTAATACTTCATTAGCATTTTGTCACTTTTTATCTATACTATTCGCTTTAACAGATCTGACCCGTAGCTGAGCTTACATTTGTAGTATTGACTACTGTAATGTTACAGTTGCCTGTAATGCAACATTCCCAATGCAATACCATTCTGTTTATCTCGCTCCCAGTAGAAATGGCACTGCTGCCGAGAACACAGCACCCCGACACACTGTGGAGCAACAAGTACTACCAACTTCCTGTTTGGCACTGACCTTGTCGATTGTGAGCATGTAGAAATCAGTGATGTTGTTTTCCTGGGCGTACTTGATCCTCGCCCTGCACTCCTCCTCGTCTATCAGCTCTCCGATGTACTCGTTCACAAACTCACCCTGTTTGAGAAACGTCACGTCAGACCAGCGATGTCTCGATACTAGAAATGTCCCGAGCCGATCCGCAGGATTTCCAACGATCCAGGTATTTTTAAAACGGATGGTATTGGTTACAGTGCCTATAAGAAACTATTCACTCCCCTTGGAAGTTTTTATGTTTTATGACATTAAATAAAAGGAGATTTAAAGTGGCTTTTTTTGACACTAATCAATAAAAAAAGACCCTTTAATGTCACAGTGAAAACATACTTATTAAAGTATAGGCACTCTTTGCTGCAATTCATCACAGTCCGTGTAGATGTGCAGCCAAAAAGGCAGCTTTAAGGTTGTTTCCTAATGTACAACATTTCAAGGACAGCCCAATCGATACAGGATTTCTGAGGCCAATACTGATATGAGTTTTAAATCAAGATAACAATATATTGGCAGATATTCATTTTCTTTACACAACCTATAACATAAATAAACATTTTGATAAGGTTCCCTTAAATTTCTTTTTTTAACAATCACGACCAAAAAAATATTTACTGGGCAGGACATTTTACAGTTTTTTTACAAAATAAACATGTCTCTAAAATCTGGTAGACAAATTATAGAATAGTGACACAGTTTCAAAACACATCTTTGGCATTTCTGTTCTTCAATTTCTTGTCATTTAACGTCTGACATGTGCGCGATACCGATACATCTGCAAGGAGCTAATATCGGCTGATGTATTAATTTATAAAAGCAAAAAAAAAAGACAGAAATGATTACTGACATTGTAAAAGCTGCTTGTGCTCATCCAGAAAACACAACTGAGATGTTTTTATCTTTGTGTCCGTCTCTACTGTGATGACAACCAAAACATAAATAACAGTCTTCAACTTTTCAAAAGGTCAATATGTCTGAGACACTGGCTAGTTCCACTAAAATACAGTTTTACAGCAGGAAACCCTCTCCCCTCACCTTCTTGATGTCCCGCAGAGAGACCAGGCCCCAGCCCTTGCCAGGCGTCTTGATGATCTTGGTCTCCGGGTAGAGACGTTTGGTGAAGTCCTGGTTACAGCAGCGCTCTCCGCTGGGACACACCTGAGGGTGGCACTCGTACTGCAGCATGCGGTTCAGACACTCAGACTCGAACCCGCACGGCCTCTCGTCCGTCAGCTTGCAGTTACACTTGGGGATCTCAGAAATGTCTGCGGTGTAGACCTGGACCTTACCGAAAGGTTTGTTGACCTGAAAGAAGGGAAAAATAAGAATGTAAGAAAACATCATGAAACATCAAAAACAGAAGAGAACATTTTAAAAATGAAACATATTTTCCATTAATTCATTCTTTAATGTAGAGTGAACTCTTCATGTGTACTAGCTGGGTGATTGGGTTTGTATCTTTAAAAATGCATGTGAACAGAGAGACAAAAGCAAAGATTCACAGTTTAGATTTCAGACCTTGATAAATTTATAAGGGGGTGGTTTTCGGCTGTTCTCTTGTGCTTCCTTGGCCTCTCGTTTCAATTTTATCTCCTTGAATCGAGCTTCAGCCTCCAACAGAGCTGAGGAAACAAAACAATATGAAGGCTCATCACATTTCATTTCATCTGTGGAAACATTCATCTGAACATTTAGCTTAAGATGATGCTTAAAAAATGTCACAGTGGGATAATAACTACACAAAATGTGTAGTAATCATGCTGGAGACATTTATATTTTCTTGTATTATTTTACAGACTTCTGTGCAATTTAAAAACTACTGCAAATCTGAAAATATGTAAATTAGAACCTGTAAACTTCTCTAAATTGTCTTAATCTTCTTATTTAACATGGTAGAAAATGTAAGTTTGCATATAAAATGTGTCTAGTTCAGTGTACTGTTTATGATGCTAAAGAATCCTGATATTAAATCAATTAAAAGTTCCCTATAAGTGTACATAAACTAAACTTTTCCCACCCAAACTTAAACTGGAAATGTAAAAATCAAAGAAAAGAGAAACATTTTCTGTAATTTTGTGTAGCAGTTGTGCTTTGATGTAACTTTGGTTACGACTGTGTCTTTCATGAGTTTTAATGACTAATCAATTGATTACGGAAATTGGATAAAATATACGATAGGTAGACTAGATCTTCACCATTCTTGAAGACTTTGCCGATGCCGGTCCTCTGGTGCTTGCTGCCCCGGTCTCCCTCCATGTATGGAAACACTCGGCCCTGGTGAGTCCAGAAGTAGTCCTTGGAGCCGAAGAAGAAGACCGGGAACTCTCCAATCTCATGTCGAAGGTGCTGGATGTTGGTGGGGATGTTTCTGGGGTGGTGGATCTCTGCAGGCCACCATCTGAGGAGACAAAGAAAAAGGCAGGAGCAGGTATGAGTCATTTATTCAGGGTCCAGGTCACAAATTAGCTACAAAAGCTGTGGTGTGTGGCATCAGTTTATGCTACATACTTGTCCCTACACAAATAAACATTAAATAATAAATACAGAACAAGAAACACAAACTTTGGATGAAATTAGAAAAGACTGAAGCTAATCCCTGATGCAGTTTATCCTCTCTGACCTATATGTTCCCAGTTTGACCCAGATGATGTCTCTGTATTTGGGTTTCTTTCCGGCCCGGCAGTCATTGCAGAACCAGCTCCCATCAGGCATAGCGATGTTCAGGCAGTCCGGGTGAAAAGCTGCGGGACAAGACTCGCAGCACAGCAGCTGCCCTCCTGCAACAACAAGAGAAATTCAGTTAAAACTTGAAAGGCATTTTTAACGGGTGTGGAACAATTTACACTAATTACAGGTGAGTCATCTGTACAAGGGCGATAAAAACAAGCGCAATAAAACGCGAACGTTTAGTCTGACTAGCAGCCAAAAACTGCCACGTACCCACTCGTCAATCGACCCACACACACACATCGTTGTTCTGTGTGCGTTTTGATACGAAAACGTTATTTAGCATCAAACTCTTGCCAGTCAGAGGATGACAAATTCTACGACTGCCTTGCTTCCTAGGTTTCAGTATCGTCTTGCACAAATTAAGAAAATAACTCCCACATGACTACAGGCGTCTCTGCAAAAATGGCTGCGATTTCAACTGAAAACTGATGCTCAGGAACTGCTGTAGTTCAGCATTTCCTCCGATTCTCAGTAGCAACAGTATGTGTGATTAACAGCTCCACACTCGCCCCGGTACAGCTCCAGTGCAGTTGGCCGTGCCAAATTGATTTCCTTATTACCCCTTATAGAGATTAAAGAGGCATCATAATTTTCAGACTACACTTTGTTGCTCTAGAAGAACATTTGGAAAATCTACAACCTTTTAAACTTCACATAATTCTCTCTCTGTAGAGCTATTACATCATATTAAAGCAGGGTCTCTTGCAGTGTTTGGTTCATTTAGGAAAAAAGAGCAGAGGTGCAATTTACCACAGCATATTTTTAACTTTTTATCAGTGGCTATTGTTTTCACTGTCATCTACTATCAAAATGGATCACGAGCCAAGATACATCAGGAAATCGTTAAGCAGAGGTGATAAGAAGCCCAGATCCTGAGGGAAACCCTATGAACAAGAAAAAGCTGCGGCGTGCATACCAGCAAAGACACAAAGAGGAAAATCTAGAAAAGAAATGTATACTAAGATTTAAAGAAGTGCATGAGAAGCACCAAAGCCATTTACAAAAACAAAATTGAACAGCCACAGTCGAAGACAGTAAACTGATGTTTACCAATATTAAATGGAAGTTTAGGATAACTGAAATTTGGTTTTAACAGCACAGAAGATCCTTAAAATGATTGTGGTTACATGGCTGGCTGGCTAAGTAGACAGAAAATGATCAATATGTGGCTCCTTGGTGGTGAGAGAGGAGAGGTGGCAAACCTTTGGAGCAGACGAAGCACCAGCTGACGTTGACATGACTGTGGTGGCTGTAGCCCTTCTTGGCGTTGAAGTGGTTGGTGCAGATGATGGCAGTGTTGGTGATCATCTCACTGCCCGCAGCCACACACAGGTCACCGACGTGGTACGCGACAGGGCAGCGCAGGCAACGCATCAACCTACCTACAGTACGGAGAGCGAGATAGGACACCAGATTAGACACATTTATATCACAAAGAGGTGCAAGTGATCAAAAATGCCTGCTGTAGAAAAGTGTTAAAGCCTTGTGTCTACAGAACTAGGCTTATTCTGATTGTGACAGATGGGACCAGTTTCTCCAAACTGTAATAAAGGATGGCTGCATCATATTTCATCAGTGCTTTGTTTTCATGGTCACCACATTAAATGCTGTAATCTCACTATCCTAAATAGAGAAAGCAAAGAGGAAAATCTATCTTCATTGAGCTCAAAGCTCTAGAAAATGATGTTTCATGCTTGTAGCTGTGAGGTTGAAATGATTTTTAGAGCAAAAAACAGTAATACTCAGAAACTTTATTTATTGCATGTCTCAAACTTTTCTGGACATTGAAGACTATCAAAATCATCTGATTTCTTTTTTGCACTTAACAGCTCTACCCTGAAACTCTCCAACTGTCATAATGTTCCTGTCTGATAAGGATGATGATGCGTTTCCTTTACAGTTACTAAAATGGACAGTTGACTCAAAAATTTCCTGCCCACACAGCTTTAAAAAAAACAACAACAATAAAATGACATCAGCTGCAATGAAGTTCAGCATGCCAGAAATGAACAATTAAAGTTCATTTTTATATAATGTAATAAATTTATATAATGTAATCTCAACAAGCAAAAAGTGTCTATTGTTGCGGAGCCTCACCCTTAGTGGACTTGTGCTTGGTGCGGCAGCCGTAGTGGCAACTCAGGCAGGTGTGGAGTGGGCAGCGGAAGCCCTTGTTGTCGAACACAGTGAGAGGGTTGAGGCGGATGCACGCCTCGTGGTAAAACTTGCCGCAGTGTGGGACGTGGCAGCGACGCAGAGCGCCCTCCGACTGCTTACAGTTGAAACACGAGTGAATTCCTGAGAGGAGAAACGGGGAGGAAATCATGGGAGGGAAGAAATATTTAACAGCAATAGTTACAAACATGCTCCAGACATTATTTCTGTTATCAGGAAAACCTTGCTGATACAAGTACTACGAACTTTCACTCTTCCACTACTACCGCTCACTCTGTCCATACTAATAAGGTACTGTATGCACACATGGCATTAAGGGGGGGGAACATTTTCCATAACAACAACAAAGGTATGAGTCACAAGTAATTTATCAAGAAAAAAATACCAAATTTTAGCTGGTTACAGCCTCTGAAATGTAAAGCTCAAAACTAGAAGCTGGCTTGACCTGATTCTGTAATTGTAAACTGAAGAACTAAATAAATACCTTGTGGTTTTGACATTTGGTCAGAGAAACCCAAACCCCCCAAAATGTCCATGAAGTGGCTTATGTTATGTTATGTTATGTTATGTAACAGTCCAGAAGTGAATGTAGTGTAGCAAGAGACCACTTATTATAAAATAAAATAACCGACTAGTCGCTGCCTCCTGGACAAAGTGGGAACTTCTCACCTGTGCTGCATTCCTGACACAGCAGCTTCTCGTCGGGTTTGAATGACAGACCCAGACAGTGGAGGTGAAACATCCCACAACACTGGCCTTCGCAGGGCACCAAGTCCTCACCAGCCTGCTCACACATCTGTAGGAGGAAATACGCAGATCGAAACATATGCAGAGACTGAGACATTTCAGTGCATGTCATCGGAATAAAAGATCAGAGAATGAAATGGAAATCAGGAGAACTAGAGCCGTTATTAACTGGGACAAAGTGTGAAAAACCACAAACAGAAAACTGAAAAGATGTCTATATTTCACAGATGATTATATAAGGGTGGAGACGTGTGATTCAGCATGTTTGTTTATAGAGAACACTTCACCCTGATATATTTGTATTTAAAAACAAGTGAAGCAGCATTTTCACAACAAATGTCTGACATTTAAATAAAGAGTTTGTTGTTTCAAATCAAATTAAAGACAGTAAAATGCTGAAGAGGCAGACCTACCTGGCAGACAAACTCTTTCTTCCGTTCGCCTTTCTTTGTCCCGTCTAAACTGTCACTTGGAGAATCGGGACGCTCTTCGCTCCCAGAGCCCTGCAGCAAATAACACGTGATGAAGTGAATGAATGAAACAACAGCCATACATTCACACTATCTGCAACACGATTAACAATCACCTAAAGTCCATTTATTTCAAACAGACCTGAGTGATGAAGGAAACTAATTAACAATCAAAACTGTCAATGTGACAGTCCTGCTCATAAAAGGGGAAAATGGGCCAGAAAGCTTTTTAATGCTTTCCAGTTCTCCATACTTAATTTTTCGAAAAAACGAAATAAACGTCTCAAAAACGATACTTGAAGACAACTTGTACCATTGATAACAACCTTGTGTAATTAAATTAATACCACTTAACTTGCTTAAAATAAGTCAAAATAATCGTTTAGCAACATCAAACTGCAAAAGATTTAACCTGTTTAACATTTGTGGCCTTTGAGCACTTAACAACTTTCTTAGGTTTACTAATAAATCTCAGACTGATCTGAGGTCATTCCCTCTCACCTCTGGATCAGGACACGGGGAGGACCGCCTCTTCTTTGCCTTGGAGGGCGTGCCATGGTTCTCTCCACCCTGTTTCCTTTTCCTCCTACGCTTTGGTTTCTCTGCGTCTTGGTCGTCTGTGAAAAGTGTTTGGATAATGACAACCAAGTACCGCAGAGTCATAACAAAACAGGCCACAGAGCAAATCACAGTGGTTTTAGATGTGAATGTAAAAGAGAAGCGGCAATGTTGTTTTTCAGACTAATAAGATGGTTTACCAATGAGGAGAGCTTTTGACTTTCTCACTCGCTTCTTGGTTTCTTTTACGTCTTGGTCAGTTTTCTTCCTTCTTCTCTGCTTTTTGTCTGTTCCCTCTGAAGTCGCGGCCTGAGACAGATGATAGACAAGAAAATCACGGTGTTATTATCAAGTGTTTATTATCCATTTTGGAAACAAAATTGTGTCTAATGTTTAGCATTAAAAAATGATCTCAGTGCATTATCTTTAACATTGGTTTTTTTGTAAGACGTTTAATTGGCAAATAATGTAAATTTTCCACAGCGAGGTCCTCCTCAGCTGTCAGCTGTTACTTTGCAAGAACAGGTGCAGCTTTGGGTCTGAAATGACATTTCACCAGATGGACACCTCACCTGTTTTTCAGCATCTTTGTTTGTTTTACGTCTCCTTTTAGGCTGAGGACCCTTGTCTGCCGCAGCGTCTGTTAGAAGCCTTTTCGAGGTCTTCTTCCGCCCCCCCTTCACTA